>QANX01003603.1:0-17380 GCA_003254975.1 Ochetophila trinervis
GCTTAGAATAGGAATTTTGTACACATAATATATATATATATAGTCATGCTGTATTTAATTTGTATGCTTACTTTATGGTCTCGTATCGCAACTACATATGGTGTCAGAAAAATATTTGAAGAAATGTGATGGAACGTTAGACGTATACATAAAATACACATGCAAATTCGCTACAATAAAAAATTAAGATTGTGATATAGTAAAAATGTTGTGAGGACTTTATAGTAAATATATTTTATATAGAAATTTATGTCATGTTGATTGTCATATAGAAAAAATAAATTATCAATCAATTTAAAAAAAAATAACAATTACCGATGGATTTAATAATGTAAATTTGACTAGTTGTTACTTCTAAAATTAAAATTTATATTAGTTGGCAAAATTTAGTTGACTTTTGGCAAATAAGATATCCTTATCATAAAGTCCTCTATGCATCTTTAATATATCAGAACTGAGCAAATTCTCTCTCTCTCTATATATATATATATAAAAAAAAGTTTTTATCAGGTCCGAAACTTGTAAGATTTTTTTTTTATATGGAAAAGGCATTTACGGCGGGCTTTTTTGGCTGTAAATGTGAAACCACAAAGACGAACTTTATGCCCATCCAGGTGAAAGAATTTGGGAAGTTCAAACAAGAGAAAACTTGTATATATATATATATATATATATATATATATATATTAGATAGATAGATAGATAGAGTTTTTCACAAGTTTGGGAATGCTGAATATTTATTCATCCAGGAGTGGGTATTCATGATGGGCAAAGCCAAAGCCCATCGTATTTGTCGTCTTCACATTCATAAGACAGTCATGAATACAATCCTATACGAAAAAAAAATCCAGAATTCCCAAACTTGAAAAAAATATTATATATATACACATATATATCGGTCATGCTATTGTAAATTATATTTAATAATTTTAAAATACAGTTTGTCATTAATAATAGTTATTAGTGACACTTTATTATTGATTTATCATTGATAATAAATTATTAATGACGATCTGTATTTTATTTTAAAATTGTAAATTATATCTTACAATAGTTAGATTGTATACATATATATTATGTTCTTATTATTAATACTTCACGATGTCTTGATTATATCAAAATGATATATATATATATATATATATTAAATTTTTATCATGGAATCTCTGATTTAATTAAATACAAAATATTACATGGCATAAGCTTTAACTATTAGATAAAATGATAATTAATATCTAAATTCAAATTGAAAAGGACAACTTACAATATTGCCACTTATGTAACTTTCCTCTGCGTCGTGATGAGGTTTCTGAGCCATTTCCTTGCTTCTCTTTTTTTTTTTCTTTCAGAAAGGCCTACTTCAAAGGTGTGGGTATACTCTCAAGCTTCTGAACCTTTTTATACAGGCAAAGATATATAGAAAGTGGAAGAGAATATATAAATATAATCTCTTCAGCATAAAAAAAAATTGACAGATCAGAAAACCCTTAAAAAAAAGAAGGAACAAAAAATGGAATCAAGATTTAAGAGAATGCTTTGAACATGATGAAATGAAGGTTCTTTAATTTGGCTTTACAGACGAAAGAATATATTTGGACTGCTGTAAATATTTTCCGAAAAGGTGTAAAACTTTAATAAATCTTATTGGACATTCTATATTCTTTTATTCTTTTGGATTACAGAAGATGTGGCTTTACTTTCGATCACGTAAAGAATCAAGTTGCTCTTGAAATTTTGCAATCTTTCTGCGCATAATCCATATATATATATATATATATATAGAACTGCTAATATATACGACGTAACACACCATTTAATGGGCGATAATCCATATCAGTCATCCGATGTGAATAGTTACGCAGTCAATGCATCTGAGTATACGCATCAAACGGTTTATATGGGTTGTTGCCCATTGAGTGATGGGTTACGTCGCCCATATTAGCAGTTCTCATATATATATATATATATTCCATTATAGAAAAGAGGAATAACAAACTTTTATGCTATGGCAAAATTTCTTCTGGTTAATTTTTTATTTTATTTTTATTTCACAATATAAGAAAAAAATTTATATATATAGGATGGAGTGTTCAAAAAAATCGACTAACAAATAAAACCAACCAATCAAATCCAATCCAACTTGTTTGGATCAGTTATTTTAGTGTAATTGGATTGGATTGGTTTTAAAAATTCAAAATCAATAGTTGGTTCGGTTCGGTATTTGATGTTAAAAACTAATCAAACAGATCCAAACCGATCGACTATTTTTTTTCTTTTACAAAACATATGACAATTAGTTTAATATTATTGGTATGTATAGATCGGATCGGATTGAAAAAAATAAAACCGATTACTAATTGAATCAGATTGGTTATTTCCAAAATAGATCGGTTTCGAACCGATGAACACCTAATATATATATATATATATTCCATTATAGAAAAGTGGAATAACGAACTTTTATGCCGTGGCAAAATTTCTCCTGGTTATTTTTTATTTATTTATTTCTTTTATTTTGATTTCACAGTATAAGAAAAAGTTTTTATATATATATATATAGGTTGTTAGAAACACATCCTAAAAAGACCTTTATAGGACGATAGATTATTGTCGTAAAAAATTTAACTCAAATGCGATGACCAAAAATCCCATTAGAAGTCTAATACAACGATCCAAAAACATTGCATATGTTGCGCATGTGACATAAAATCTACGTGCGGCAAACAATGAGCATCGCATTAGATTGTCTAACGCGGAATCAAATCCAAATAGCAAAGAAGCAAATTGAACGAACAAAGAAACGGTCACCCAACACATAACCATTGGCTCTAGTCAAAACCGCAGCGACCCACACCTAAAATCGCCACCATCCACACCTTAATCGCCACCATACAAATTAAACAAGTAAGAAGCAACTATCACATCCTGTAAAACCAAAAAAAAATGCCTGTAAAACAACAACCATTAAAACAAGAACTATCATCATCCATAAAACCATAACCAACACATAAATGTAACTGATATTACACAGAAATTTCACGCCTCGCAACTAAGTTGACACCTTTAAAAAACTAACAGTGATAACAATTATTTTATTAAAAAAACAAAGAGTCATACAAGAAACACCAAAGAAAGAGAAAACCCAACCACTAAAAGAAAGTAAAAAATCTTTAAAAAACCATAAACCATAACTGAATTTAATTTGAAATCAACTCGAAATAACCTAAATAGTAAAAATATACTTACTATTCGGCAAAAGAAGTTTTTCATGATGATTTGAAGCCAAATGCAAGCAAAGAGAACCGAATCCGAAAGAGAAAACGAAAGCGGCACCGAAGAAGAAGGAGAAACACTTCGTGAAATGAGGGCGAAAGCTAGAAAAACCCTATACAAGATCCAAACGGCGTTGTTTCAAGTTTATACGACAAATATGCGTGTCACATTTGATGTGTTTATACAACGTTCAAAAAGCACCATATTTGGTAGCCACGTCTTTCCATATCAACAAATGGTTGTGACACGTGGCTTTAACGTGTCATCCATGATGTTTAACACGATTATTTTTAATGAACATTGAATTTGGTCAAAATTTTAAAGTCGCGCATTTTTTTGATCGTCATATTAAGTTTATGAAATTTGATCGCATCGTATTTGATTTTTCATGCGACGCTACACCAAAAACATGTCAAATTTGGTCTTCGGGTCGTCGTAAATTAGCAGTGTTCATTGGTTCGAAACAAATTAAATTTGGGAATGACCAATTTGATCGAATTAGTAATTGTTTATTTTTGTCAATCCGAACCGATTTATGCATCAAATCCAATCCAACTAGTAATTGGATTAGATCGATTTGGATAATCAGTTTGAGGTTGGTTTTTTTTTTAAAAAAAAAAATTTGAGTTTTTTTTAACTTTGAGTTTTTTTAACTTTTGGGGGTTTTTAATCTAAAATGTCATGGTTTGACTTTTTTTTTTATTAATGTATCATTTTTTATTACTAAAAAGCCATATTTACATTAGATATATATATATTTTATTATTATTTAAAAAGTAATTGGATTAGTTTGACTCGGTTAATTAGTTTTATAAACTAAAAACCAAACCAATCTAATCCAGTAGTTTATTTTTTAAATTCAAATATAATACAATTCAATTACAGTAAAATAACCGATCTAAATAAGTTAAATTGAATATGATTAGTCAATTTTTTTGAATATCACTATCGTAATGACTTCTTTTTCTTATACTGTCAAACCATACTCCGAGGGTTAAAACATTTTATTTTTTTTGGTAAATAAGGGTTAAAACATTTCATATATCATAGTAAGCAACTTTTTGTTACCTTACATTATCTTTCTTAAGTGACAGTGAAAAAAAAATACCCTTAAATAGTTTAAAAACTAACATTAATATCATATATATATATATATATATCCTTTGAAATTTGATATTTTTTTTTAAATAATACCCCAAAATTTTAAATATTTCTATTTTTTCTTTTTCGATCAATTTGATCTTTTTTTTTTTTTTTCCTTTTTCGATATGCAAATCGCAAAGAATAAGAAAAGAATAAACAATCTGCTCACAATGTATTTTTTTTTTCTATATGCAAATAAATAAGCTAAAAAAACCTAATTATATAAAAAAATAATTTGGGCTACGAAATTACTTTACCCCATTTATCTTCCTACTTTACAAGAAAACACAAGAAAAAAATGAAAACCTAAATTCCAAAATTTTTTGAAATTTTTTTCCTATAAATTAAATAGAAAAGGAAAATAAAAAAACGAAACAAAATAAGGAAGGAATAGAACCTAGGATCTACAACCCAGCAAAGGATACAATGAAAAGCACAGGTTAGAGAATGAGAGAGGCCAAAGCTTTGCATATGAAAGTGTCAGGAGAATTATTAAAAATAAATTTTAAAATTTTATAGATAAAAATCTGTTTTATTATTATTTCTTTATTAATTCCAAACAAATATTTTAAAAATTTGTTATTCATGTTATTTATATTTTTTGAAATTGTTATCTATTAAAATTGTTACGATGAATAATTTTTTTTCATAAATTATTATTTATTCAAATTGATTGATTGATTTATTTCTTTTTAAAAATTGTTAATTCATTTATTATATATTTTAACATATTTTAACATATTTATTAGTATAAGCGTATATTTATATTTAACTCATACCATATAGGACAGAGAATGAGTTAAACTGATGGAAGTTAACTATGGGGCATTGTTGATATTTTTAAAACCTAAGAAATCTATTTGTTTTAAATTACATCTCAAGGATCCTCAAGTAATATTCTTGATTTTTAATAAAAGTTCTATTATTTTTTTACTATTTTCCAGTTAACTCTAACAAAAATTGATTAACAATAGAGACTGTTTTTGAAATGTTATAAACATTCACTACGCCAAAAACTCTAATAGGCGACGTAAATTCATGTGTCGCGGAAAGGAGAGTCGCCGAAAGTACAGAAACATTCGCGACGTCCAAATTGCGTCGCCGTAAAATAAAGATTAAGGCGACGTGTAGCGTCGCTGATAACCGTTATAAATTCGCGACGCAAGTGTCGCAGTATCTTCATCAAATCGGCGACGCAAGTGTCTCCGTTTCTCATTGTTTACGCGCACTTTTGGCCTAGAATCGGAGATGCGTGCGTCGCCTTTTTTAATATAATCGGAGACGCTAGCGTCGCCTTTTCTCTTATAATCGGAGACGCTTGCGTCGCCTATTTTCCTACAATCGGAGACTCACGCGTAGCCTTTTATCCTACAATCGGAGACGCTCGCGTCGCCTTTTCTCCTAGAATTCGCGCACTTTTCTCCTAGAATTGGAGATGCATTTTCTCCTAGAATTCGCGCACTTTTCTCCTAGAATCGGAGATGCATGTGTCGCCTTTTCTCCTACAATCGGAGACGCTCGCGTCGCCTTTTTTCTTAACCATTTTTTGCAAAAATTATTGGCAACGCAATTTGTCACTAATTAGACAATTGTTTTAAAACCGCAGCAAATCCCTATTTAAGACGTCGCCGGATAATTCAAATTTATTTTTACTGACTAATTAAACGATTTTTTGAATCTTATTTGAATATTAGAAATTTAAATATATAAATATAAATAATTAAAGTTAAACAAATTTAAATGGAATTATGTATTATAAGCAATAGAATGATGGACGTAAATTTAGTAAAAATGAGAATCAGTAGGCAAGCTAGTGATATAACAAATTATATAAAAAAAAGAAATATTTTCAAACAATGCAAAACAACAAAATTACATATATATGTACAAATAATGCGAACAACAGAATTACAAGCAGTTAAATATTTCCATAAGTATTATAATTAAATGTGACATTGTTTTGTAATGTAAAAGTATGTATATACAAGTGGAACTACGTACTATATATATATATATATATTACTACGATATGAGTGGGAGTAGAGCAGCTGTCCATTCGGCTCTAAAATGGTCAACATATTGCTGGGTCCAAGCACTATCTTGGAACTGCACATACATACCAAACATGCAAGTAATTAAAAAAAGTATTAACTAATAATATACATTCTTACTGAGTGTAAAAATAGCATAATTTTGATTACCATGTCCGCCAAATTTTCTCGAGCAACATTATTTACTATAATGTCCCGCATGATCATCATCACATAATATCCGCATTCGGTATTTCCTGGTTGTTTTATCGTCTATACAAAAGTGATACAAAAAAACAAGTTAATCATTATATTAAATAGGTAAGTAATAATTTGTTAGACAAACAATATTAATATATATTTATAATTAGTAATAAATACTTATGTGTAAAAAGCTTAGCCAAATTTATGTATACAAATGTTATTGATGTACCTTTGTTTTAGGCCATCTAAGTTTTTCGTACCGAACTTTCTTTTGGCCATCGGATGTACAGTTCCAAGACATGTATGTGCTATATAAATCACCAAAAATAAAATCAGCAATTAATTATTAAATTTTATTAATAATCATCCACATATATAGTTAATTATACATACTTACCTATCCAACAAACTCTTAAAGTCGGCCATTCTTTGACGGTTGTTCTTCGGAAGCGCATCATGAAACCATGCAACTGCTAAGTATGGGTCAACAACACCCAACATCCAATGGTCTCTACAAAATTTATTAGTTACAAATGTTTTAATAAAAGTCAAATAATCCATTGCAATATTAGACAAGTTATAGTACCTTGACCAGTACGGGAAAAACCATAGCTGACCCTTTTCTGCATCTCTCCATCTCATCAAAATTTTAAGTTCTCGCTCATCGGGATTTTTCCTTTCTACATTAGCTATTTCATCAGGTAGCATAAAACAAAATTTCCCTAGTTGTTCACCCATCAGTCGGGAATCTAAATGCCTAAGCAGTGAATCATCATTTACATAATTAGTTGTATGTAACAAATATAGCAATAAAATATTTTTCAATTTTTGCAATAAAGTTGGAATTACATACCTTATGTAGAACAAAATTCAAGACTGTTGCAACTCCAGCATGTAACAAAAATCAATTATATCTTTCTTCGAAATTGATATCATGACTTCGTGGTCCACAACTGTCGGTGGCAAGGAGGTCATCCATATGTGATACATGTCGAAAGGGTCGACGCACCTTAACAACTCTACAAGTGCAGGGATAAGGTTATATGAGCCAGCAGGGTCAACTTCATCAGCTGTAGCAAGATCTGCCGGCTCGGTCTCTACTGGTTGGGACCTATGTGAGCCACTTGATCCTACATCAACCACCTGTTTGCCCTTTGATTCTCTCCTTTTCCCAAAATCCTGAAACCAAAATAAGAAAAAACATCTTAGTACGTATCACAAATTAGCTAACATATATATGGAAACGTAACAAGTCGGTTTTGAATATATATAGAAATATTAGATACCTCATCGCATGACAGAATAACAAGATGATGGGGTCACGCCACGAATGATCCTTCTGCCTCTTTAACATATAGCACGTCAAAAGAGGGTACAGGTAACAATGCAGTAAGATCAATCGCTTCATTTAGTGAGACTCTAACGTTGTCCGGTCCCAACTCTATACCATGACAAACTGAACTATCAGCTGTCAACGTCCCGGTTGCCACAACGTTATCTCGTGTCCCTTGCGCAAGCTCACATACAATATCCTGCATTTCAAATACATGTTGGAAAACGTCATCGGGTTATAACAATAAAAATTAAGAATATATAGTAAGAATTTAATGTTTATAATGGTACACGTACCTCGGTGCGATCACCGCTCGAATGATCTGCTGCATGACATGATCCTTGTGTGGATGACTGCGGTGGTATGTCAAGGCCGCATGTAGCAGCGAGATCACATACGTCGTCCACTGCTCCTTTCTTGCGGACAACATCAAATAGACTACTCAAAACCTGCTCCAATTTCTCTATCCTCGCATTCTGCCTTTGGATATTTGCATCTACATCGAGTTCCTTCTTGTTTTTTTGCGTGCTTCGCCACTGTGTTTTGAAAAAATTCTTGACCGTGTACCCTTGTCCCTTTCCTTGAAGCCGACCAGGATACTCCTCGGACCCGAGGGCTTGTGTAAGCACATCATTTGGAGGAGAGACATCAAGAATGCCTTGAGTGACATTCTGCAGTAAAGCATGCTACAAAAAACAAAAATGCATGAAAAAATATAAATATGGTTAATTATGCATAATTATTATAAATTATGTGACCACTAATTTTGGTAATTATATAACTCACAATGTTGTCAACAATTGACTGAACCTCCGGATTGTCTACCCATCCATCTTTCTTCGTTCTTGCACGGATCCACAGCTCTGTGCGCTCGATCGGTTCGGTGGTGCCTCTCTCAGCTTGCTGCAAATTTATACATGCATTAAACATATGGACCTAGTAAATATTCGATAATTAAATTAAACTTACTATTATAGTGTGTGCATGCATGTATACATATATTTATACATATTACGTACCATCTGCACCTCCAAACGCGGATATCCTCTACATCCAAGTCGATGAGGATATTTGTTGCCTTGTCGTACTTCCTTCCGATCCGCACTTAACTTCTGTAATTATTGTTGACATAATATATTTTAATATGAATTAATGTTCTATAAAATATGTTTGACACATGCATTCATATATAATTAATTTCTATACCAATTTTTGTTTTATTTTTACCTTGAAGTCTTCACCAAGCCTATGGCTGAGAAATAAATCTCAGTCTTCTTGTTTGATGAAAGAATACTTGTCAGTCGGTGGGTGCTTGAACAGCTGGGGGTCATTCAAGTATGGGGTCACATACTTCTCAAACAGTTTGTGCTTAAACCTCCTCCACTTCCCAGCGCAACTTCTAAGAGTGTGGTCCTTATAAGAGTCATCTTTCTTTGAATAACCCTACAACAACATCAATGTAGCATTTAGTAAATAACTCTATAATGTAATTCGGGTTTAGGGTTATATATGCCATGGTATATTACCTTTAATGCATGCCATAGGTTATCTTTCAATGCTGGAGACACATCGTTCCATGTTTTAATGGAAATTGGTACCGTGGAACGAGTGATTGAGCCCATCAAGTTGACTATCCTCACAGCTTCCTTGTTTAGGGGAGCTCCATGCTCATTGAACTGTATGTTCAACTGCTTTGCATCGGCCTCCTTTCTAAACTCTTCTAACGTTGTAGGTCCTCGACCTTTCCGCTTAGGAATTGGAACACTTGCACCAGCTTCATCCTCTGTGGATAACAGCTCATCGGGAGGAAGAGTAATATCATCCTGATTCGGATCCATTAATCTGTAACACACAACATATCAATAAATTCGTGGAACCATGCATACTATGTAAAACGGTTTTAATTTAAATGCGTCGCCTATTGCTTATAAACTTTTATCATAGTACATATGTCGCCTTTTAATTTAAATGCGTCACCTAATTAAATATATAGTTGTTGATGTCCTAACTCACATACTATTGGTTACATTTTAATTTAATGAATGAATTGACCAATAAAAACATTGACGCGTTGGAAAATTTAAATGCGTCGCCTATGTTTATGTTTTAATGGTCTACATATGTTAATGTTGTCAACAATGCGTCTCCTAATGTATACATACAGTTGTGACATATATTATGGAATGAATAAATGTTCACCTACATATCAATAAATTAAAATAAAACCGTTAAACTGTATATACTTTTATCCACAATTTCATGTTCATCTATATATTGTCCATCCGTATACATTTGTATCCATATCCACTATAATAACAAAACTCATGGGATTTATCATAGTATGCCAACAAAACTCATAGGATTTATTTAATTTATTCCAATCAATTAGATCATAAAAATCCAAACACTCAAAACCGTACGTATACAACATCCCTTTATATACATTCAATAAACATACAAAGAGTCATATTAAATACAATATTTAATTTATTCTAAAATTATTTAAATTTATTCATCTTTTAGCAAAGATATTAACAACAATTTGGTAAACTAATTGGACATGAGAGTTGCATACTCGTTTGAGGCAGGAGGCGGCGGTAATGGAGCCCAATAGTCCGGCGGGGAGAGACTTTGAGAGGACGACAGTCCAGCAGTGGCGGTGGCGGTAATGGAGCCCAACAGTCCGGCGGGGAGAGACTTTGAGAGGAAGACAGTCCAGCAGCGGCGGCGGCGGCGGTAATGGAGCCCAACAGTCCGGCAGGGAGAGAGTTTGAGAGGAAGACAGTGGCGGCAGTGACAGCGGCGGCGGCGGGGGCTTGGTTGACTTCGGTGGGGAGATAGGTAGAGAGGAAAATGAAATGGTGCCGGTTAGATGGGAGGGGAAATGGAGAGAGAGCTTGCCATAAATTTTGGGTTGGTGGGAAGTTGTCCTGCCATAAATTTTCACCAAACATTTAATATGAACTCATTCTCCAATAATTCAGTATTGGCGACACCAGCGTCGCCAATAACACAGTATTGGCGACGCTGGCGTCGCCAATACCCCTAATTTGTGTTTTTTTTTTTTTTGCATTTTTTATAATATGATATATGGATACATAATGCATTTCCTTTCGTATACATTTTAAGTCTTAAAATTATATATTGTAGATGAAGAGTACAAATTATATATGTATACATACGGTTATACTTTTTTTTTTGTTGCATTGTTTATTGTTCAAAAATTCAATGTCAATCATATATGGTAACATATAAACGTAAATATACCTTATCATTGCTCGCCGAATATAAACATAATTAAATTACATATAATTATCATAGCCACATCCCTTCACAATCTTCACGAATATAAATTTCGTCCCAGTCTTCGTCACTGTTAACATCAATGTCGTGCTCCACACAAGGGAGACGATCGGAAAATGGGTTATGATCCATGGGAGCATCTTCGTTTTCATCAACAAATACATCACGTTGTGGTGGAGATAGCACTACTGACCAACGTGGATCAACCTGATCCTCAACGTAAAAAACTTGCTGCGCTTGTGAGGCCATGATGAATGGTTCTGATATGTGACCTAACTTATTAAAGTTGACACATGTAAAGCCTAAATCATCAGTTTTCACACCCGTACTACTGTCAACCCAATCACACATGAAAACAGTGACGCGGAAACGAACGTAATTGACATCCCAAATTTCTCTTACTTTACCATAGTAAGTTATATTTGCTAAAATAGGATTATTGTCTTTTGCTGTTGCATAATGCATACCTTGGGCTACTATCTTCACTCCACTGTTTTGTGTGACACGTTTATTGTCCCTTTCCACAATGTTGAAACAAACCCCTTTAATGACATACCCTTCATGCTTCGTTACCACCCATTGTGGACCCTGTGCAAGCCACCTCAATGTGTCATCCACATTACAATTCGGTTTACATCGCTCGGCGTCAACCTATTAATGCCATGATATTGGAAGTAATTAGAATATTGAGGAGCATTAATAAATAAATTAAGTGTGTCCAATTTGGACATGCACCAAACAATTAAAAGATATATTTTAAATTAGCTATACCTTATCACGCAACCAATACATAAATGTGCGGTTGTGCTCGTCTTGAATCCATTTTGCCCTCTTTCCTCTGTTTCTTTTATCGGCTTTTAAGGCTTCCAAATGAAAACTAACAACACACACAAGACACAAAATATGAAAACCGTATATTCATGCATATATGTATGTACGTGCAATATATGCAATAGATATTGACAATAAAAATCCATACCTCCTATATGCCTCCACCTCCGGGGAATTTGAAAGAACGGTCATATGGACTTGCTCCCAAAGCTTTTGATCAATTTGGTATATCTTTCCACCTTTAATAGAGGCACCGACATCCTCACTGTCATTCAGCCTTTGATATCTGCCAATAGGGTTCCCAATTGCGTCTAACCCTCGTTGGTACTCACTACAAAACTCGATTGCTTCTTTAGCTACATAACTCTCAGCGATGCAACCTTCTGGTCGGTTTTTGTTGCGAACATAACTCTTCAATAGTTTCATGTACCTCTCAAATGGGTACATCCATCTGAAATGCACTGGTCCACACAATCGAACTTCTCCTACAAGGTGCACGGTTAAATGAATCATTACATCAAAAAATGATGGTGGAAAGAACTTTTCCAGCATGCACAATGTCCTCACAAGATCACTATGTATGGCATCAAGGGATGCAGTCTCGATTGATTTTTTACATATTGAATGAAAGAAAAAACAAAATCTAGCAATTGCAGCTCNTCATAAAATTTTTTTATGCACGAGAAGTTGAATAAAATAAACAAAACGTTTAAGCTAAAGATTCTTTGGTTAATTTAATATATATATATGTACATTTAATTATTATTATTTTACTATTGCTGATAAATATTTGGCTATGTTTGTTAACCAATGAGTTCGTATGCATAAATGGTTCAGTTTTCTTACAGATGGCTTTTAAAGCAGCCAGATCGAGGTGAAGGAAGGTTCCATGGAAAAACGTTCTCTTCGTAATATTTTAGTCAATTAAAAAAAGTGAACATATTTACCCTGAAATAAAACGTATCTTTAGTGATGAAAATAACCTCTATCAATTTTAACATAAAAATGGTTTCGTTAATCGTAGCCATATATATAGTTGTCATTAACTTGCAAATGCCAAATTCACAGCATTTCAATTTCACCATTCCTGGTTCAATTATCACCATTAATTAATCAAGTTTAAATTTTTTTTCCTTTTTTTTAAGGAGATCTAAATTGAAAACGCTTCATATGGAATCTAGAAAATATTTGATAGAATTCAATATTCTTGATTATTATTTGAGGTTTTAATATTATTATTATCATTATTTTATTATTAATGCGGGACTACTGGTGGATTTTGCTTTTTTAATTGTCTCATTTCCAAGCACAAGATTCACATTTTATTATATTTTGTTTTTATAGTCTTCTTATATAAGAGGTTATGTTGAATGCTTCCAAACTTGAACTTTCTTAGTGCCTGAAAATCGGTGGGTTGTTAAAGTGCAGCCAGCCAACCAAACTGAGGAACCTGCTATGATGGTGCTCACAATTCAAAGAACATTTTTAGAAGGTGACCCCCCAAGTGATATATTTAACTAATTAATACCACAGACCTTATTCAATTTTTAATATTCAATAAAAGGATAATTTTTAATATTTCAGCATTTTCACCAAAAGCCTTTGATTATTGTCTCTGTGTCTCCCTTCCTGTATATTTGAAATGTTATATTGCAGTTATAATAGTGCTTTAAATAATATATTAGAATATTCATTTGCAGCTTGGACTTAATGAATACATGTTTTTGGTACCTTGCTAAATACTTATATGACAGTTTTAGATTATTATTTTTAGATCATTGTCTGTTGGATTCTGATTGGGTTCAATCTCTTGTTAGTAGCTTTAGAACAAAAAGTAAAATAAAAAAATACATTGTTCAAGGATGGCAACAAAGAGGAGCCAAGGCGACCTTTTTTGATCTTCGTTTCCATCCCATTCCGTATTTTATTGGAAGTTAAAACGGGATGGAGATTCTCTGGATTGGATCGGAATTTTCCATTATTTGTCCCATTTTCTTGTTTAATTATTTTTAAATTTTATTTTTTAAATTATATATTAAAACTTGTTAATATTGCCATCTCCTTTTTAAAACAAGAGGAAAAATATATTATATAAATTATAAAAATAATTAAAAATAATAATATTTCTAAAAAGAACTATATTCATCGTCTTCGCCTTTATTTTTCCATCCCGATTAACTACGAAATCTCTGCTGCATTTAAAAAATATGGCACTGTGGAAATAGAGTCCGGACAAATTATCACCTCTACTATTGTTAAAAGCAATTAGAAAACATTCTCCAATCAAATATGCATAAAGAAAAAAAAAAGAACAATATAATATTTTTGATCATGAGAAAGAAACAAGGTAATGGTTTTCAAAAAAAAAAATCCAAATTCATTTAGTCCCATTATTTAATTTTTATTTAAAAAAAACTAGAAAATAATTTTTAATACATGGTCTAGTTACTCTAGCCCTGCTCGAGAGACACAAGTTTCAAATTGTGGCCTTGACACAAGGCCCAAAAGATTGTTTGTCTCTGTGGGAAAACCAAACTCATCTAATAAGGGACCCAACCCATATATTTAGGCAAGCCAAGCCGACTTGTGGAATGTATATGTATCGCATTTGGAGGAAGAATTTTTATTTTTTTTCCTTTTTATTTTCTGCTGTAAATAAACTTCACCAAAGTAAAAGGGGAATGGGACAGGGACAAGAATGAAAAACTTATGCCGGATGGGGTACATGGGAAGGCCCTACTCCCGTCTCTCTCCGTTGTCATTTCTAAGTGACTCAAACTCTATTTTGTTAAACTTTTTGTAAAAATAGGTCCAAAAGTTTTGAGCAGGGTGTGATTGAGATGGTGGGCTAAATCTTAGCAAGTAGCACAAAGAAAAAAGGTTTAGGATTGATGTTTTTCGTGTAATTATAATGTGGATCGAAGTATATGTGCTATGTAGAATAAAAATTGTTTTTGTTTATGTGGCAAATGTCTATTTAATAGACAGTGAATATTTAAAAATAGTCTCCAATAAAAACTGTTTGAAATAAATTTAATTGATGATATGTAATTTAAAAAAAAATTAAATCTAATTAAAATTAATAATAATTAAAATAAAACTGTCAAAGAATACAAAAAAAAAAATTATGAGTCAGCATATCTACTATAGGGTCAACCTGACAGTTTTTATTTTTTTTCTTACTACATCAGTTTAACAGAAGTTTTACACAAAACTATTTGAGAAGTTTTTTCTTAAACACTGTCTATTTATCTGATGTGACAATATTTTTTCAAGAATTAACAGATCCATTAAAAATGCTCTAAGTATTCGGTTTTGGTTTTACGAAATAAACATACTTGATGTGTTTGTTTTATTGTTTCTAAATTTCCTTTGGTAGCTAACAAACTCAAAAGGATGGGAATAAAAGTTGACAAAAATAATTGTTTTAAGATATAACAAAACTGTGCAATATATAGATGCACATCTTTGGTTTTGATATAAAAAAATTTGCTTCCAACACAAAATATTTTGATACAGAAGTAGTTTATAACGATCTTAAGTATGGTGACTGATGGCACAAACCATTGTTTAGTAAACTCACAAGGAGACACAACTCATACACACGTTTGGACCTATCAAGTTGCTTGATCATGATAATCAGCTCAAGCACCTCAAGCATATTCCAATCAAGACATGACATATTTCACCTATAATGTAATGATACATGACATGAAGTTAACGACATTAAACACCTCAAAATTTAAGCTTTAGGTATGACAAAAGTTAAGTAGGTGAGCCAAACTTGATTATCATAATTAAAACATCAAATCGTGGATTTAGGATTGCCTCGAGTTTGGCCTTGTGTCAACTAACACTTATCATAACTCCAACAGAGTACGTGTCAAATCATGTATAAATTGTGAATGTCAAAATTATGTAATCAAAATTTAATTACTTTTTAGAATTTCAAATTTATGAAAACAATAATATTGAATTGCGGTCAGATCATAGGAAGCTTGACTGGTTTTAGGGTGTTGGAGTATATGTTATTGCTAATTAATTCCTTTTTTCATATTTTCATTAGGTCTTTCTTACATTTTCTCACATTTTTCGTTACTTTCTTATACATTCTCAGCTCATGTAAAAGATTTTGTCCTCCAATTCTTTACGTATCTCTTTCTTTGCTTTCTCAATTCATTTTTCTATTTGGCTTTTTAAGTCCTAAAAGATCATGAGGACTCATCTGGTGACCGCCTTGTCATCCTCTCGAGATTGCGAGCCCAACGCGTCCATTTCTCAATGCTTACCTTTTCTCGTCTTCGATTCCCTGAAAGCCACGATACAAGATGACCTATCATCAGATCCAGGTGGTCCCTACATCCGCCACGACTAATTAATAAGTCTCATCTGTCGATGGACCCCGCTGAATGTGAGAGGAAAAGGATTGGCCATTGATCTCTCGTTTGACCTCCAAGCTGGCAAGATGAAGATTTCAAAAGACACCTTCCTGAACTACTTTTGGGTTGCTCTGGATTTTCCCTTTTCTTTGATTTTTGTTTACATGGATTTCAATTTTCTTGATCTTGATTTTAAAGCTGTATGTTTTGTCTTGAGGCAACGTCCAATTTTTTTAATTTTAATTTTTTCTTTTTCTTTTTAAAGAATGTATTCTATCCACAATTATGGTTTTTTGAATTCGCAAAATCACAATTAAGGCTCGGTTGTGTAATCAATGATGTGCATAGCATTCTTCAATCTTTAACTCTAATATGTTATTTGGGGGCAAGAATAGAGGGAGGGACTATAAAACCAATTATATATGTGATTATTATATGCAAGTTAAGTATAAATAGTAAAGGAAGTAGGAAAAAAAATCATAAGGGAAGAAGAATTCATGAATGAAAAACCAAAATCAAAACCAAAAAAAGAGGACCATAGATTAAGGTAGGATGAAGGCACACGGAATGAAAATGGACAATTAGAAGAGAAAGTAGGAAAAAAAATCATAAGGGAAGAATAATTCATGAATGAAAAACCAAAATCAAAACCAAAAAAAGAGGACCATAGATTAAGGTAGGATGAAGGCACACGGAATGAAAATGGTCAATTAGAAGAGAAAGTGGCATTTAAAAATAAAAAAAGGAAAAAGGAAAAAAAACATATTTAGTCGTTAATTACAAATTAAGTAATTGAATAGGTGGTATTAAGGGATATATATATATATATATGTGTGTGTGTGTGTGTGTGTGTGTGTGTGTGTGTGTGTGTGTGTGTGTGTGTG
>QANX01003604.1:0-44152 GCA_003254975.1 Ochetophila trinervis
AAAAAAAAAATTGCTCATCGAAAAAAATGAGATATTAACCTATTATTGAAATGACCACCATATACATAAATCCAACCCAGTTGACTGGATATTCGAAGTTCTAAATTCCGAAAGAAAAACTAAGTTGTGGAAGACATAAATGAAACACTATGAATATAATTTATTCAATCCATTTACATGATATTAATTATAGTGTTTTCTTTAGTGTATGTTAGAATAAACTATGTATTTAATGATTTTTATATTTTGGCAATCCAAATGGAATATAAAATGATACTTTTAATAACAAATAACCTATATGAGTGTCGAAGAGGAGCCTCTTCTGTGATAATTATAAAGCTGAAATTCTCTAGTGCACTCATGAATTCCAAAATTTTTGTGAATATTATTGTCTTGATTTACACTAACAGCTGACAATTCAACAGGTTATGTTAATTGATTAGCCAAGTAAATATGATAATACTTCATTAGATAAGGTTCAAAGTCAAAATCTACTTATGTCAATGCAATTACTCTCAAAATGAACTCTTTGTCTCCATTGTCATTTGCATATTTTTGAGCTATTTTTATTCTTCTGGAAAATTGTTGAAGAAATTAAATTGTTTGTTAAATAGAAATTTTTAAAAGTGTTTTTTTTCACAAGTTAAAAGTTTCATTGTTTACATAGAGAATTACTTTTCAGAAAAGTACCATTTTATTTTTTGAAAGTACCTCTATATTTAATTAGTTACATTTATACAAAAAGACATATCTATGAATGAATATGTCTTTTGGTTCATATCCTTTCTAACTTTATAAATACAATTAGTTATATTTAGTTTTCAATCAATAAAATTTATACATTCATTATATTAGAGAGTTTTAAGTGTTATATATATATGTATATTGTGGATGGGTTCAAATCAAAATTGGTTTGATATTTTTAATGATTTGGAGTGTTACTATTGTAAAGAAAAATCATTATATCGTAGAAGATGATTGCTATAAAATTATGCGTGTCGCAAATTCATCTTAAAGATATAGAGTTTAACTCTGGTCTCGATTTATTTATTAATTTTTCTATAATTTCTATCTATTTATTATTGTTTGTCATCAATTTTATATATTATGTTATTTGAATAAAATTTAATTATTTTTTGTGTTTATATATTATTTAGTATAATATATAGTTTATACATACAAATTTTTCCAAACATGTACGACAATGGTTTTTGATAAAAGATTTGGCCTTTATCGGCTATTGCAGCTACGCTCCTCAAAAGAAGAAATTAAAAAGAAAAAAAAAGAAAGGATTTTTTGACCCGTTTAATCCTCCATTTGGAATGTGTCTGGTTGTTTTTTCCTTAATATAGGGTTTGAAAAAATGCCTTTTACAATGGAAAAATGCACTTTCTTGGAAATGATGCGCTTTCAAGTAAAAGCTGTGAACAACAGCTTTGAGGTGCCGTTTACAGTGTCACACTCATAAAGAGTCTTAGCACTTGGATCAACTCTATTGCATGACCCGTGGCACAATAAAAAAATAATTGAGAATTTGTAACCGGCAACTATCCGTATTAGAGATAAGGCATTCAAGTTTTTTGTTGAAAAAATAGAGAGAAAAGTGATAGTTTAGGTGCAAATCTCGATGTATAAATCAATGATGAAAGTTAATGACAAGTTTTATTTTTTTTCTAATTATTAAAGGGTGAAATTTGAAAAATGTCAGGTTGGTCAGCTGTAAATCTATGTTATATTTTTATGAATCGATGTCATACTATATAGGCATGTTGTACTTATATAATTCAATATGGACAAATTAAACCATGAATGATTAAGTTGCTCAGTTATGGACCTATGTTAGGTTATTATAAACTGATGTTATGTTATATGGCAATATTGCACATATATGATCTAATATTACTCAAATAAATGAGTTTTTGGTCAGACTTTTCAGGGGTCACCTATCCCAAGAATGCTTTCACTGGAGCACGTTTAACTCAAGAGTTCTTTCAAACCTTAAAGCCAAACGCTCTGAAAAAGCCTTGGTTGTTAAGAGAGTGCTTACTTTACATTTGAATCATTACTGTTTGACACCCTTTCACACCCGGGCGATGTGGGATTTGACACAAATCTCTGCCAGTAAGGTAGCTTGTCAGTGCCCCGCACCCGCCCACACTTACCTTGGCTCTAAATCTTGGTCGTCACAATTATAGTCAATGTTAGGCAATATGGACAATGTAAGCTATAAATGATCAAATTTCTCAGTTATGGACCTATGTTACGTTATTATGGATCGATGTTATACTATATGGAAATGTTGCACTTAAATGGCTCAATATTACTCTGCTATGGATGAAGTTAGGTATGATGGTCAATGATAGACAATATGGACAATATAAGCCATGAATGATCAAGTTGCTCAGTCATGGACCCATGTTACGTTATTATAGACTGATGTTATACTATATGACAATGTTGCACTTATATGACCCAATATTACTCAGCTATGGATGAATATTTGGTATTATAGTTAATGATAAACAATATAGACAATGTAAGCCATCAATGATCAAGTTGCTAAGTTATGGACCTATGTTACGTTATTATGGACCGATGTTACACTATATGGCAATGGTGCACCTATATGGCCAAATATTACTTATCTATGGATGAATGTTAGGCATTATGGTCAATGTTAGGCAATATGAACAATGTAAGCCATTATTGATCAAGTTGCAGTTATGGACATATATTACGTTATTATGGCCCAATGTTATACTATATGAAAATGGTACACCAGCTTCTAATAATTGACTAAGGTGTTCAAATTTCAAATTTCCTATGGACACAAATGAAAGGCTTTTGTTAGATCATAGATGGTGATGCAAGAAAAACTCATTTGACTGAAAACTAATATGAGCAAGTAGAAAGATTGTACGTCGATGAATTCATTCGTCTCAATTCATCTTTATGGGAGCACTATTTTTAATCATAAAGAAGAAAAAAAGATTGATGAAACTAAGAATCCTATAGAAAACTTTTCGATCAATTGTAAGGTGCAAATATAATATCAACTTTAGAGTTTGAGGGTTTCTGAGAAGCATCATTAACTTTTGATAATGCATTTTTGACTGCTTAATATGTATTTAGCAATTAATTGAGTTTAAAAGGGATTGATTAGTATTTTTCTATAAGTTTTAGAAAGGGTAACCCAATTGATTTAAATAATTGGATTATTGGTTTTTTGAGCATAGTATGTGCTATATTACCCATTAATCATGCTCAATTGGATCATTGGATGGAAATGTTTGATCTTAAATGCGATCTTATATTGCACGCAATAGCCAAAAATACAAATATTACTTTTTCAAGTATTAAAGATCATTTGACAAAAAAAATTCCTCTTCAATATATAATTTAATTAATTATGTTAAATTACATCATGACTTTTAGAAAAAGCATCTACAGAATATAAATCTGTCTAACGTTCCAAGCTCTCCTTCTTAGTCAAATTTTACATTTTTTTTTTAATTTGCCTAAGGAGTTATAGAATAAAAATTAAACATAAACTACAAGGTAAAATTTGTATCATATTATGAGATTTCTGCAGAGAAAAACAACCATCACAAGAGAAGGCTCAAGGCTTCCGCAATTTCATTGTGCAGTTTAGACCATATGTGACAATAAGATTTCTGTGGGGATGATGAGTTACTCCAACCACATATTTTTCATGAACTTGCGATCAACAATAGAAGAAGTACATTATCATAAATAGTGCATATGAAATTTAGATGTTAATCAAACCAGTAATTGTTTTTCATCATTATACTATAATGGACCATCTTTAGCATGTGAAATCTATCAACTTCATAACAAAAGAAAAAGGGCCAACAACATTGGCCTTTTAACCATATAAATACAAAGATGCATATAAAAGGAGGTGCATCACATCTTAACATCAGCCCAAAACTACTATGATGCATACCTCTCCTCCCATTTCTTCTATCTATCCCTTTATTCTCTCTCTCTCTCTCTCTCTCTCTCTCTCTCTCTATATATATATATATCTCTCTCTCTCTCAAAGAAGTAGTTATAAAAATTTAGAATCCAATTTAAATAAATTCAACCAAAATCACCTAGATAAATGGACCAACTAGAAAACATGATTGTAAAATTCTTTAATTCTATTGATAGAAATTTTTTACCAGGTAAAGCAATATACATCCAAAGATTTATCAATTCAGCTTCAATTAGATGAAAAGCTTACCTTACATTAGATGCTCTAGTTTACCAGATTGGTAGCTAAAACAGTATATGTTCATGCAAATAATCACATTATATTAAATAGCTTATGATAATACTATAATTGGTATATGTCATTTTATAAATAAAAATATTTGTCGTCACCAACATAGTAAATCCATTCCCCTTTAGGTGACACATAGGCTGCCACAAAGTCTACTCATTCTCTTTTTCCAGATGAAAAACTCTTCACAACCTATGCCATAAGCAACTAGATATCAATCCATTTAAATTCCCATAACAATGTCATTCGCAACAACCTATAGATAACATGAATTTGCTAATTGTTTATTTACTTTTTTGGCCAGACAGTTTAAATTATATCTTTCAACTCTACTAGCAATAAGGTGGTGGGGGATTTGGATAAAAGATACTTTGTTAGTCTCAATTTGGAATACTAATATATATATGTCCTTGAAGAGATCTATACTTTCAACAAATTCTATATTTCATGTAAGAATCAATTTTTTTTCTTTTTATTTTTCTTTTCTAGCAGTATTAATTTCAGCCATTCTTTTTTTTTTTCTTTTCTGGCAGCATAACCCATCGATACAAAATATCAGTGAAATAAATCATCTATTCAAACAAATGCAAGAAAATATACAACAAATATCTTAGAAGATATACAATAAATATACCAACCAGAAATCAAAGCTCACAACTAAGCACAAGTAGTCCATCACCAAACTAATCCTTCAACAAATTCACCAAACTAACCAATCATTCATCAAAATCACCATATCAACAAATTAACACAACTTATTAACAATAACAAACCTATTTCCACTTAATTTTCAACACCAAAATAACAAAAATGATTGTCAAATGTCTAACTTGATGCATATAGGAGCATGAGTTTTGAAAGGGAAATAAATGGCATGTAAAGAAACCACCATTGTATGTACAAATTTCAAAAATGCATTTGGGATAGTAGATATACACATTGGTAGTGTATAATGCAACACACACGAAAGCAAAAACTGATTCTCTAAAAAATTAAAAAATAAATGACAACTTATTTATAGAAATCAGCAACAATCAGGAAACAAAAATTTACAATGAACAGATACAACCAATCTCCAAGAATACTACATATAGAAATTTCAAACAACAAGCACAAGTATAACCAGTTAAAATGAAATTTAGCGTAATTAGGATTTGTAGACCACAAAGCTAGGCCTTCACGTTACCAATGCCAGCGCTGTAAAGCCATACTCTCTCTCTAACCAATATTGTCTCCAATTTAGTCACCGCACTTCAGACGGTATAAAGTTTTTGGTCAGACTTCCCAGGGGGTCACCCATCCTAGGAATGCTCCCACTGAAGCACGTTTAACTCCAGAGTTCTTTCCAACCCTGAAGCTAAACACTCTGAAAATGCCTTGGTTGTTAAAATAGTGTTCATTTTACACTTGAACCATTACCATTTGACACCCTTTCACACCCGGACGATGTGGGATTGGGCTCCAGATCCTTTGCCAGTAAGGTAGCCTGCTAGTGCCCTGCACCCGCCCACACTTACTCTGGCCCCAGATCCTGGTCGTCACAACCCACCCCTTTGGGGCCCAGCATCCTTGCTGGCACATTTCCAGCTGGGTACTGACTCTGATACCATTTGTAACGCCACACTCTTTCTCCAACCAATATTGTCTCCAATTTAGCCACCATATTTTAGATGGTATGGAGTTTTTGGTCTGACTTTCCAGAGGTCACCCATCCCAGGAATGCTCCCACTGGAGCACGCTTAACTTCAGAGTTTTTTCCAACCCTAAAGCCAAACGCTCTGAAAAGGCCTTGGTTGTTAAAAGAGTGCTCACTTTACATTTGAACCATTACCATTTGACACCTTTCCACACCCGGGCGATGTGAGATGGGACTCCAGATCCTCTGCCAGTAAGGTAGCTTGCCAGTGCCCCACACCCGCCCACACTTACCCTGGCCCCAGATCCTGGTTGTCACAAGCGCGCCCTTTCAAAGGAGACTTATAAAATTGGGCAAAATTCTTGTAAATAAAGCTGAAGCGATTAAGAGAACCAAGATGAATAAGTGGGTACCAAGACCGGCCAAGTGATGACTAGAAATTAGATTTTTTTGGTGATATTTATTTTTTGGAGGGTAAAGGGCTTTCAAGTGGTTCAAGGGGTAAAACAGTTTTAATCCCTTTCTAATTGATCCCTGAGTGCTCAATCTTTCATGGGTTTCAAGTTTTGTTCAAGAAACTCAAAAATTGCTTAAGGATGTAGATTAAAAGAAATGGTTGGGTGTGGTGGAAAGGGGTGTCGGGCTTGAAGAAGGGAAGGAAGACAATGTTTTAGTGTAATCGAAAATAAGAGATGGAAAGAAAGAAAAAGAGTTAAATAGAATTTTATCTAAAATATCCAATTTATCCTTTTGTCCTCTAAAGGTTTTCATTTAAAACAAGTGCAATAAAGTCCTTTAATTCTTATGAAGCTATTTTACCAATTTAACCCTCAATTATCTCTTAAATTTCAAAACATGATTGTGAGAGTGAGAGGCAAGAGTGAAATTTTTTGCTTAAATAAACAAAAACATTATAACCTTAATTTTATTAAAAATTACTTAAACAAATACTATTAGAAGAAATAGTATCATAGATATGGTAGATATAATGTAATAAAATATGCCATAATCATATAATATGACATATAATATATATATATATCTTTAGAGAAATCTATCAAGTATAATTTTATAATAAAAATGTATTAAATAGTAACAAACATATGTAAGAAGTGTTGCCATTTGTATATTAAAAATATAAAGTATGAATGCATAGTACATTATAACATATTAGTTTTTACCATTGTTACAATGTAGATAGCTAGATGAGATAAGTTTTTAAAGTGTTCATATTCTTGGTATTGATTTATTTTGTCAATTACTAATTTTATCAAATTAATAAATTCTTTGTCGTTTCCTTCAAATTAAAACAAAAAATTTAACATATGTTTGTCATGTGCACCCAATTAATAGTCTGTATGCTGAAATTGTAAAACTGAAAGAATTTGCATCGATTTGAAAAATCGAGTGTAACAATTCTTTAATAATTGGTTTGGATAATCAATCAATCAGTTTCCCTACAAACTCTTAGTTATGTTGCTCTATCATTCATTGTAATTCAAAATATAAATGCATCGAGATCAATCTTTATGTTTGATGGGATGCAATTTATATATATTTTATATACTTCAATACTTGATTTCAGGATATTTTATTCACTTAAAATTGATTAATTTGTATTTTTCTATGTTTTAGGTGGATTTGAACTTAAAGAGATGAAAAATGAAAAAACAGTGGCAAAATTGTAATTAAGCGGACATTGGGAGCAAGGTAATGCAGCCTAGGTGCATTGCCCAGGAGCCTGGCCAGGAGCCAGGTTGGGGGTGAATTTGGTCGTTTATGTGCATTTTTTTATTAGTTTTAGTTCTAGGTTTTAATATAAATATGTTTTATCATTGTTGTAAATGAGTGAGCCATTTTTAGAGCAAAAACAACCAAAGAATTGAGATTTCTAACAATTATGAGTAGCTAAATCTTTCTCTTGGGTATGACTATCATTCAATACTAAAGTACAAGGTGTGAGACTTGGTTTATATAAGTTTTATTCAAGTTTAATTATTCAATTTGTGTTCTTCCAATTTATTTGTTTATTAATCATTTCTCTTTTGATTATAATTTGGATCCGTTATAATTATTTGTGGATTGGGTATTTGCTAATTAGAGTTCAATCGTATTGAATGTTCTATGTTTAGTAGCACTTTGATTTTGATAGTTGCATGCTAAGCTTTTGTTAATTTTTTAGGAGAACACAAGATAGATTAAAGTTTTACAACATTTGTAGGACTTGTTTATTATTAGGTGATCTTGTTCGTAATGCTTTTCTGACTTGATTTAGATCACGTTGATTCTAGGTATTTCAGAATTAGGATTAGTTTATGATCGTATTTGAACTAATTAATTGTATGTGATTTAGAATGAAATTGGCCGTGCTATTTTGTTTAACCCATCATTGAATGATTATTGAGAATATATTTATGTCTGTGATCACCTGTTCTTTAGTAATTGAAGATACTTTGACCCAAGGTTTTCTCTAATTGTTATTCCCAATATTTTTAAATTGCTTTCTTTAATATTTGAATTTGCAAACATAAAATCCCCTATTTGCCTTTTTAATTTTATTTTAATTAGAATAGAAACAGTTGATTATCAGTCTCTGTGGAATCAACCTGAAATTTATCACTACTATGGTAGTGTTTAATTCAGTCATTAATTTTTATGTTTACGACACGCATCAATGTTCATACTTATAAAACATTGCATATACATGTAATGTTACTACATTTCAAAGTGTTACAGCGGTGTTGACTAAGGTTACAACTTTTTTCAGACTAATGTTAGTCATTTGCAAGCATTCTATTTAGTTTGGAGTAGTGTGACAAATTTCGGAATACAAATTTAGTTTTAATGATAAACGAATTAAATAATGTTTTTATATTTTTCTTTTTATAATTTTGAACTTAATAGGAACTCATTATGCATAGCTACTAAATTATAAGTCATAATTTGAAGTCAACAATTAAATATATTAAAGTTTTATATATCACGTAAGTACAAAATATTGTATATGCATAAGTATTCTATGAAGAAATTTGAAAATTCAATGAGTTATATATCATAAAAGTTTAAGAAAATTTATGAAATTATGAAACTATAAAAATATGCAACTAAAACAATATTTGCTTTCAAATTTATAGTGCTATACTTTACTTAAACTTTCGAGTCATACTTAATATGTAAGTAAACTCAGATGTACACTTTTCTATAGATCGTGAGAATGCAACATATTGCCAAATTTTACACCAAAAATGTTTTTTCCTCAATGTCCACTATCAATAAAATAAAATTCTAAATAATTATTACAAATTGCCCAAAATTTATTTGGACCCTTTTCAATTGGAAAAATTTAAATTTTAATATGAAATATCATTTATTATATATTCACTCTGCAAGATATTTAACTTTCAATTTAGTAGATTTTTTAAATCATGTGCGTCAATACTTATAAAATTAGGAGGAAAAAATATTTTAATAAACATATTCAATAATACAAAACATGTTATGCATAACTACTAAATTATAACGTCATAATTTGAAGTCACCATTTAAATATATTGAAGGTTTATATATATCATATAAGTACAAAATATTGTATATGCGTAAGTATGTTTGGAAGAAATTTAAAAGTTTAATGATTTATATATTATTTTATACCTAAATTAAAGTGAAACAAATATTTTTAATAAACATCATTTATAAAATAGTATTGGCATAGTCTATGCCAATACTTACAAAATTAGAATGGAAAATGTTTTAATAAAAATATTTAATAATACACGATGGGGTATGGATTTTTCGGTGTTGTATGCAAATTAATTTTAAAACATTTGAATTGTTACCAGTTGCAATTTTTTAGAGTTTTAGTGTTGAGACCACGAGCATAGTCGCACTGTAAATTATTTCCAGCTTTGAATGCCAAAATTTCAGTTTGGGATTGACAAGACAAGGGTTTATGGTAAAAGACTTGAACTTTATCGGCTCAGCTATGCTACAAACCTACACAGGAAGAGACTTGCACGTTTAATCCTCCATTTGGAATATGTCTTTTGACAAATGGGAGGGACTAGACTAGTGTTTACTTTTTTTAAAATTAAAAATTAATATAATTTATAGAAAAAATTTGTAATTGCGTAAGATGTGAAAAATAATGACAAATGAATCTTTAGATGGTGAAAAAAAGGGGACGAATTATAGAAAAAGTGGAAATTGAAATTTTTCTAAATTAAATGCCTATACCTTTTTTTGAAAGTCAAAATTAAATGTCTATATTACTCTTTAAAAAACGACAAGTGTTTGTAAGGGTAAATTATACAAACTACCCATATAGTTTCAAGTTTTTAATATAAACTCTTTATTTTAAAAATTACACATACTCACCTTGTAATTTAATTTTCTTTCACAAACTCCCCTTCCCTTAATTAAATTTTTCAGCCCTAGTTAAATTTTTTAGGGCTTGAATTGTAACAATCCGTCCCACGATGAAACTTAAATTTTCAATTTTTATTAAAGTTGACCATGTTTGGCATAGAGATTGATTTCTTATGTGGTTCAATTTTGATTTTGACTTTGATACCATTGGAAAAAGCTCATCGATAAAAATTTGTAAACTAGTGGCATGCTTGATTCTGAGTTACTTTTTGAAAATTATGGTAAAACAAATCTTTCGAAGGCATTTTGATCTTTACATCTTTAACCTCATTTAATTAAAAATGCATTATATTTGGAAACACCCTCATCATCTTCCTCTCTCTCTATCCCCCCTCAATAGTTTTTTCCTTTCCCGTCCAAAATCAACGCCGCACCTTTTTGCCAAAAATTAACCATTTACTCGCAACAGTCAATTGACCCACTACTCGAAAAAGAAAGCTCAACTCCTCCATTACCTATCCATGTAAGATTTTGGCCATTAAAACACTATTTTTTTTTCCTAGAAAAGAAGAGAAGCTAGTGGATTGAATTTCCTCCGATAGCAGGAATCCATTGGGTTTCAAGCTTTGGAGTAGTCTTTCTTCTCTATTTTAGACTTTCTGAACTTGAATCCACCATCATTTTTTGCCCAAATCCCACTCGTTTGACTGGTGCGAAGAATTTGTGTTTGGTTGCTATTTTAGGCGAAATGCAGCGGCTATCGGTCAAGGCAAGACCACCACCTTGTTACCCATTCCAAGAGCTTTCCATTTGTATATAATTTGTCCTCTGATTTTGAGTATTTAGGATTTGTCCAATTTTGAGTTAGGTTTTATGATTGATGTTGAAATTAGACATTAATTCGGCAAAATATTTAGAAATTCTTGGTGTATTAAGGTTCAAAATGATTAATAGAAATAAATGCTTAATTTATATATTATTGTAATTTTTTTGTTATGTTTCAATGTATATATGTTGATCAAGTTTTGTTATTGACATATGAATTGTGATTTAATAACTGTTAGTAGCAGGAACTATGCATTACCATTATGTTGGTGAATTTATGAGTTTTGTTTAGGGTGAACTCTTAGAAATTTGTATATACAAAAATCAATTTTAAATTCATGCTATTTTTTTTTTTATGATTTTGTGAATTGCTTGATCTGGGTTTAGTAATATGATCTAAATATAAATAGACACATGATATACTTATATGAGTTAGTTGATTTATAATAGACATATATATGTTGGATTCTAACATTCCTTGATATGCATGCTAAGTTAATCTGAGTGGTTCGGGTGCATATCGATTGGTTTCGGTCGGTTAACCGCGCCAAAGGAAACCATGCTGGTTGATCGGTTGTTGGACTGAATTTTTTTTTAGCTATGCAAAATTGGTCAGCCAGTTGAAGTCGGTTGGCTGTTTCGGCTTATTGCAGTTTTGGGCTATTTTGGTCCTTTTTCATAAGTCATAAAAGCAATTTTTTTTTGGGCCCTTTTGGCCTTATTTTTGGCTATTGAGAAGTTAAGATATATGACAATAACTAGATATCTAATTTTAAAAGCATAATAAACTTACTTACATATCAAAATTTTAAAATTTAAATTTTAACCAAATTAAATTAACATTTAGCATACATACTTATAAAAAAAAAAATATTACAAGTCCAAATGTCCAATAACTCATCTCCACAAGAAATGTCTGAAATAAAAAAAAATCCATTGCTTGGATTCATATCTTTTCTTTCCCATAGTAGTTAGTAACTCCACCACCATAGTCTCTATGTCACTCCACCTCTAAGTCTCTAAGTCTCCAAATCTCTTACATTTTAAAGTCCAAACAAGCTAACAAATTGCATAAAAATATTAGACTAGTAAATGAAAAAAAATTTATAACAAAATTAAATTGCATTAAAATAAAAGTAAAGAATTTTTTTTAACCTTTAAGTAGCTTAATCAAGCTTCAACATTTGTCTCCATGGTAATGTAATCACTTGAATCTACAAAAATGACAAAATTTAAAAACATGAATGCTAATAAAATTTAAAATCAGACTACAATTTTTAAAAGGAAATAAAAGAAAAGTAATTAAATACTTTTTTCAACCACTTGACAGAACTGAAAGCAATCATCATAAACTCGGATGTCGAATGGGAGAGAGATAGATCGAATCCAATTTTGGAAACATATTAATGCTTCCACCATTTTTGCAGTTAATGAACTTCTATATGGATCCAAAATATGCCTTCTAGTACTAAATGTTGACTCTGAAGCCATGATAGACAATGGGATAGAAAACACATTCCGAGCAAGCAATGATAAAATCTTGTATTTCGAGGAATTCACTTTCCACCACTCTAACACATTAAATGCCACATTATCCCCATCTTCTTCCGCCTCTTCCAAATACTTTTCAAGCTTATTTTTCATATGAACACTACTAACCAACTTCCTTTTCTTGAACTCCAACCTTACACCTTTATCACAAGATGTAGAAATATTTGCCACATTGGTTGATTCAAAATCCTTTGAAGATTTACTTTGAGTGTTAGGAGTAGAAGTTGTCAAACCAACATAAAATGCGAACAACCTAGATAAATTATTCTTCATGGATTGCAAAATTTCATTACACAGATTTTGAGGATATAGGCGATCAATAGCAAGTTTAATGAAACTAAGCTTGAATCGCAGATCAAGAACATGTGCACAAAATAACAACTTATTCATTTTATTAATTGATCCCCAATATTTATCAAGTTTATTCTTCATGCTACAAGCCATACCTCTAATGGTTGGATCTTTATCCACTAATCTTTCTAACAACTACTCCTCAATTCTTGAAAATTCACTAAAAAACAAGTTAGAATTAACTTTCAAAAGAGGCACTAAATGTGAGTGACATCATAAAAAGTCTTTAAAATTCTAACAAAGACACGGGCTTTCTCCTAATCCAATATTTGAGGTGTAGAATTACAATCTCCAAAATAAGAAACATAGTCCCCATCTTTCTCCTCCTTCCTATCAAAAGCCTCCAACATTATATAGGTGGAATTCCAATAATACATCTAAAGTCAAAAGTTTTTTAGACTCTATCTTCGAATTCTTAATACAAGTTTTAAATTTTTGCAATCTAGATGGGAAAAACCTCACATACTTAATTGCTTTCTTAATTACATCAATTTTTGGAGTTGTGCTCTTTCAATCAATCATTCACGATCAAATTAGTGATCTGAGCACAACACCTCAAGTAGAGAAACTCACCCTTCAAGACACAACTATTCTTCCAAGTTTTCAACCTCCTCTTCAAATATGAAAAAACAACATTATTTGTTGAAGCATTATCCATAGTAATGGTGAAAACCCTCTCAATATGCCATTCAAGCAAGCACCTATCAAGTAATTTTCCAATTGTGTCTCCCTAATGGTTAGCAATTGGACAAAAACTTAAAATCCTCTTTTGTAACTTCCAATCATTCTCAACAAAGTGAGCAGTGATCACCATGTAATTGATAGTTTGAATATAGGTCTATGTGTCAGTGGTAAGGCTAACTATAACATTATTTTTCATAAATAACTTTTTAGTTTCTTCTCTTCATTGAATAAAGTTGATACACATCTCTAGCAATAGTTGTTCAAGATGGTGTATCAAAACTTTGAACCTGCCTCAACAAGAAACTCTCTAAACACCTCTGTCTCCACAAAAAGTGAATGGAACTCATCTTTTATGATCATCCTAGTACAAGCATCCTTACAAGCTTCTTTATTAAATGCCTCAACTTGTAGCCCGGTACATGAACTCTCCTTTCTACCTCTACAAGAATTGACCTTTTAGTTAGGATCCTCTAAATTGTAAGAGTAACTTCTTTTTGACCAGTAGATATGTTTTCCTTATTTAGGTTGATTTGATTGTGGTATTATTTCCTTATTAATTCCTTGATTGTACAGCCTTAATTGTAGGATTCCCTCAATTGTATAGTTTCCTTAGTTTACATTATTTCTTATGCATAAATAGGTGTCTTGTAACCATTGTAAAGCAAGATTGAGAAATACAATTCCTTTTCTCCTAAAAATCTTCATGGTATCAGAGCTATAGCTGTTTTTGGTTGAGTGTTTTCTCCCTAAGCTTTTTTTCTTTTTCTTTTGTAAGAACTTGTGAGAAACTAGATTCAGATCTTCCTTGAAAGATGTTTTTTTTTTCTCACCGCCTGTCCGAAAAGAAAGCCCATCCATCAACGACTCATCTGCTGAAATTTTGCCACCGGAAACCACCTCAAGTGACCACACGTGCTGACAAAGTCTCTGCCACTTTGATCGTCGCGCCGGCGCTTTAGAGCGCGTAAGCTGTCATTTCACTACTATTTTTTCTACCATCGTCCTCATACCTTCTTGGGCTTCCTTTCTGACCAGGTTCCACCCTTTGTTGGTCATGGTTCTAATTTTTTTTTGGTGATTTGACTTTGTTTCTCCTATTCCTCTCCATTTTTTGTTTAAATGGCCAAACCAGTAACTCCTATTCCCTACAAATTAGTCCTATTATGTTTGATGGATCTAATTACCTTGCTTGGTCAAGGTCTTGACTTCTGTCCATCCAAGCAAGAGGATTTCATGGATATGTTAATGGAGAAAACAAATGACCTTAACCTACTTATGCAAAATATAATTAGTGAGAGTTAGAGAATTCCCTTGTTATGTCATGGTTGATCAATTCTTTGAGTCCCCAGATTGCTCCAGGATTTATTGCTTGATACTGCTACAAAGATTTGGGAAGCAACGTCTTAAACTTATTCTCAAATAAGCAATGATGCACAAATTTATGAACTTTAGAATAAATTCCATTGCACAAAACAAGGTGAAATGACTATTTCACAATATTTTTCTGAACTAAGTGGTCTATGACAGGAGCTTGATTACTATCAGGATTTCCAAGCTGTTTGTCATGCTGACGCTGTCAAGTTTCAGAAATTGGTGGAAAAGGAATGTATATATTATTTCCTTACCAAATTGAATACTGAATATGACCAGATAAAAGTTCAAGTACCGGGAAAAGAACCTTTGCCTCCTTTAAGGAAAACATATGCTTATGTGCAGCAGGAAGAAAGTTGAAGAAGTGCCATGATATACACAACTCTAGTAGAGAATTTTAGATTGGTTGCGAATACCTTTCGTGAGCATAATAAGACCAACAATTACACATTTTCAGATAAGGATCATATGCATTGTGATTATTGTGGAAAACCTAGACACATTAAAGAGATGTGCTGGAAATTGCATGGTTGACCAACTAGGGGACGTGGTGGAAAGCAGATGAGCTTCTTGAGAGCACAAGCAAATCTATCTTAGACTGCAGAAACACCTAAGGAGACAAATTCAAGTGAGATTTTTTCCATTGAGGAAATATAGAACCTCAAGCGTCTTTTGTCTAAGCTTGACTCTCCATCAACCTTTGTTGCTTCTTCATAGTTTGTGAAAACATGTACTGCATTTCTTGCCAATCTTGATACTTGTCTATGAGTTATAAACTCTGGAGAAAATATACACATGATAGGTTCTTCCAACATTTTTCATTCTTACTCTTCTTGCCTAAGAAAAGAAATTGTTCGTATTGTAGATGAATCTTTTACTCCTATATCTGGAACAGATTCTATTAACTGCACACTTAATATTAAATTATCTTCAATTCTTCATGTGTTAATCTTTTATATGTTAGTTCACTTACCCAAGCTCTTGATTGTAAAATTAAACTTTTTCCAACCCATTGTGTGTTTCAGAACCCGAAAATAGGGAAGATGATTGGCACTGGTAGACTGCATGATGGCTTGTATCTCTTGGATGAGTGTGGTTGTAGCCTAGTACCTGGTTCAAATCAAGCTTTATTAGGTGATTCTGTTAGTGTCCATCAAGAAATAATTCAATGACATAGAAGATTAGGACACCCATCATTTTTTATCTTGGAAAAACTTTATCTTAGTTTATTTAAAAAGGTTAAATTTGATTCTCTGTTTTGTGATGGTTGTGAGTTTGCTAAACATAAAAGGATCTCTTATCCTTCACATAATAATAAAAGCCTTATTCCTTTTATGACTATTCACTCTGATGTATGGGGACCTACCCGAACTGTTTCATTGTATGGTTATAAATGGTTTGTGACCTTTTATAGATTGTTTTACCCATTTAACCTGGGTTTATTTGTTGAAATCCAAAAGTGAAGTGTTTTCTTGTTTTTAATGCTTCCACAAAATGATTTGTACTTAATTTGATGCCAATGTCAAAATCTTAAGAACGAATAATGGTATAGAATACATGGATGGTAGATTTCGTACCTATTTGGAGTCTCATGGGATACTACACCAAACTAGTTGTGTTTATACTAGTGCTCAAAATGGTGTAGCAGAATTGAAAAATAGGCATTTGTTAGAGGCAGCTCAGTCTCTAATGTTTACCATGAACCTTCCAAAACCTTATTGGGGTGATGCAATTCTTTTAGCGGCATACCTTATCAATAGAATGCCTTTCAAAGTTCTAGATTTTCAAAGTCCTTTAGAAGTTTTGCAAGGTAAAACGTCCTACATTGTCCCTCCTAAGGTCTTTGGATGTGTTTGTTTTGTCCATTCCCAAAATGCGGGTAAGTTAGATCCCAAAGCTATCAAGTGTGTGTTTGTTGGCTACTTTCCAACTTAAAAGGGATATAAATGTTATCATCCTCCTACTAGGAAGTATTTTGTGAGTATGGATGTTACCTTTAAAGAATCTGAGTCTTACTTTGGTCCACCCACGTTACCTTTTTAGAGGGAGAATGAGGTAGAAGAGGTAATATCTGATCCTCCATTGCTCTTTAATGAGCCTGTTCACATACTAGATGGTTCAAGTCAGGGGGAGCTCCGTAATGATGGGAGATTAAACATGCCTGATTTAAAAACATACTCTAGGAAAGATAAAGCCATTGCATAGCCTCTATTGGGTCAAGAATCATCTCCGAATTCAGTTCCTGAACAAAAAACCTATGGTGAGTGTCCTTTGCCTGATAATCCTGACTCCAATTTAGACTTACCTATTGCTTTTAGAAAGGGTGCTAGGTCTTGTACTCAATATCCTTTATCTAACTTTGTTTCCTATGATTCCTTGTTTTCTTTCTATAGAGCCTTTGTCGTGTCTGTTTCTTCTGTTTCTATTCCACAAGATTGGAAAGAGGCTTACTAAAAACCAGAATGGAAGGGAGCAATGGTTAATGAGATGAAGGCTTTGGATAAAAATGGGACTTGGGAACTTGTGGCTCCTCCTTATAGAAAGAAACCAGTAGGATGCAAATGGGTGTTTACCGTAAAACACAAAGTTGATGGGTCTATTGATCGGTACAAAACTAGACTGGTGGCAAAAGACTTCACTCAGACTTATGGTGTAGACTACAAAGAGACATTTGCTCCTGTAGCTAAAATGAACACTATCAAAATTCTATTGTCTTGTGCAGCTAATCTAGATTGGGATTTATAGCAGTTTGATGTTAAAAATGCATTCCTACATGGAGATTCTCCAGGATTCAATGATGCAAACACACAAGGCAATGTGTGTAGATTAAAAAATGCCTTATATGGATTGAAGCAGTCTCCCAGGGCATGGTTTGGAAGATTTAGAAATGCCATTATCTTCTTTGAATATCAATAGAGTAATGCAGATCATACCTCATTTTTTAAGCATCGTAAGGGTAAGATCGCATTACTCATAGTTTATGTTGATGATATTGTAGTAATTGGTGATGATACAAATAAGATAACTCGACTCAGAAAACTCCTAGCTCAATAGTTTAAAATCGAGGATCTAGGAAAGCTTCAATATTTCCTAGGGATAGAGGTTGCTAGATCAGAACAATGAATCTTTATCTCTCAGATGAAGTATATCCTGGATCTTCTAGAAGAAACTGGTATGTTGGGATGCAAGCCGACAAAATCTCATATTGAGTCCAATCACATACTACACGCATGAGAATGTACATCAGTTGATTTAGGGAGATATCAAAGAATGGTTGGAAAGTTGATTTATCTCTCACATACTAGAACATACATTGCATATGCAGTTAGCATCCTCGTGAGTTGCATTGGCATGTAGTTCTTTGCATATTTCAGTATCTAAAATCTGCAATAGAAAAGGGACTTTTGTTTTCCAAGCATGGGCATCTTCAGATAGAAGCTTTTACAGATGCAGACTGAGCTGGGTATCTAGATGATAGGAGATCAACATCTGGTTATTGTACATATGTAGGAGGAAACTTAGTCACATGGAGAAGCAAGAAGTAGAGCATGGTTGCTCGATTAAGTGCTGAAGTAGAATACAGGGCTATGGCTCAAGGGGTTTGTGAGCTTCTCTGGCTAAGGAAGTTATTAAGGGTACTGAAGTTATTAGGAAAGAACACTTTGTCCTTATTCTGTGATAACAAAGCTACCATCAGTATAGCAGAAAATCCAGTTCACATGACCGAACAAAACATATAGAAATCGATCGTCATTTCATAAAGAAGAAGACATAAGATGGATCCTTACACTTATCTTATGTGAGATCAGAGAACCAGCTTGATGATGTATTTAGTAAGGGACTTAGTGCCAGATCTTTCCATACAATAGTTTTCCAGTTGGGTATGTGTGATATCTATGCACCAACCCAATTTGAGGGGGAATGTTGACCAGTAAATATGTTTTCCTTATTTAGGTTGATTTGATTGTTGTATTATTACCTTGATTGTACAACCTTAATTGTAGGATTCCCTTAATTGTATAGTTTCTGTAGTTTACATTATTTCTGATATATAAATAGGTGTCTTGTAACCATTGTAAAGCAAGATTGAGAAATACAATTCATTTTCTCCTGAAAATCTTCATTTCTAAATGTTTGCAAGTGATCTTTCATGGTACTAGTTTCGTACCTTTTTGTATCATATAAATACTCTCTATTTGGGATCACATAATTCTTTCTTAGTGAAGTGATCCTAAACTACTGACACTGTAGTAGATCGTTTCTCTTTTATAATTTTTGTAGTAGTGGTGTTACTAGAGGGTTGTTGGCCTTTTTGCATTTCACAATCTTGAGGCTCCAGTTCATTTTAAGGTAAACTAGGAGTAGGAGGTCTAGGTGGGATAGGAGTAGAACCTGTGGAAAATGCTGAGCCAGTGACAATTAAAGTTACGCTACTACTCTTATTGTAACCCCACACTCTCTCTCTAACCAATATTGTCTCCAATTTAGCCATCGCACTTCAGACTGTATGGAGTTTTTGGTCAGACCTCCCAAGGGGTCACCCATCTCAGGAATGCTCCCACTTAAGCACACTTAAGTTCAGAGTTCTTTCCAACCCTGAAGCCAAACGCTCTGAAAATGCCTTGGTTGTTAAAAGAGTGCTCACTTTACATTTGAACCATTACCAATTGACACCCTTCCACACCCAGGCGATGTGGGATTGGATTCCAGATCCTCTGCTAGTAAGGTAGCCTACCAGTGCCCCGCACCCACCCACACTTACCCTGGCTCCAGATCCTGGTTGTCACAATCCACCCCCTTGGGGCCAAGCGTCCTCGCTGGCACATTTCCGGACGGGTACAGGCTCTGATACCATTTGTAACGCCACACTTTCTCTTTAACCAATATTGTGTCCAATTTAACCACCGCACTTAAGATGGTATGGAGTTTTTGGTTAGACTTCACAGGGGGTCATGGACGAGATAGAGAAGGTACTGCGTAACAAGACAATTTCAATCGTCAAAGTTATTTGGCACAACCATGGCACAGATAAGGTGACAAGGGAACCTAAAGAGTTGATGTTAGAACAGTATCCCTACCTCTTTCAGTGAGGTAATATTTTTAATTTCGAGGACGAAATTTTTCTAAGGGGGGTAGGTTGTAATGACCCAAATTTTTGCTTACCCTTCTTCTTTGTGAAATTGGACTAGGTTGACCATATGGAGGCTTGATGTTGACTTTTTGTTCGGGCATATTTTTACTTGAATCTTATCAAGCTTGGGGTAGAGGAAGTCGCCATGAGTCCGTACACTGTCAGCACGCCCAAATCGGAGTTATAGATTTTTAGTTATGGTCAATCAAAGTTGTACTTTAAATTTTGGAACAGTTTGTTTTTATCGGGTACTTTTTTTATCTGTAAACTGACACATTTTAGCACTTTTTGGGCACTTTAATTTAAATAAAGGTGCTTTTTAGCTGTTAGCAACTACCAATAATTGAAATGGGTATTGAGAGTCTTTAAATACATGTTTTACCCTTTTTGGCTGGCATTTTTCAAATTTGATAGAGAGAGAACGCGCATAAATAGAGAGAGAGAGAGGTGTTCGCACTGTAGCGATACCACATTTGGCCGGCCATAACTTCCTCATCCAGTGGAGTTAGGATGCATTCTTTGTACCATTGGAAAACTGGTGTAACGATCTACACTTTGGTACCAAGTTTGATTATAGAAAACTGCCGTAGCATGTCGGAAAATGGCATCGAAGTCGTAGAAAAACCACTTGGGACAGCCACCTCCTCCACCTAGATCTGCTCCATTTTTTGGCTAGTGACACGACACAGCCACCACCACGAGGTTTAGATTGCACCGGCGACCAGATTTGCATCTCCCCGAGCTCTGACATTTCTCCAACGAGCCGAATGCGCCTCCGACTTCTGCCTCTATGCGCCGTAGCCGATCTGCTCCACTGCCGGTGAGTGGTGGTGCACCACCCATCTAGAAAGCTTCCCCTTGTGCCAGTGAAGCTAACCCGAGGTCTCCCTTCTGCCTCATCTTCCGTTAACACCTTTAACAGACTCAATCTTTTGCTAGAACTTCATCCTCTTTGGTGAGGCAAACGGAGGCGAGTGGGTGCTCACCACCCGTCCCAATGCGTTCCTTGGGTCGTGGGAAAGCTTGCTGTATCGTCAATTTGATCCAATTTTGGTCGAATTCAGAAACGCCCAATTTCGGCCGAGGTCCAATTTTTCGGGACCGATTCTGATAATTGGCTGCAAAGAATCTTCAAATTGAAGGTAGATTCTTGTTCCTTGCATATTTAATTTCATTTCAGTATAAAGTTTGTTGAAATCGGATTTGAAACAGAAAAATCCAAATTTTAAGGATTTTGCTGTTAAGGGCACTTTCGTAATTACTAAAATTGAAGAGAAATTTTAGTAATTAGTGTTTTAATCTTGTAATTAGGGACTCAGAGAACTCGTCTGAGCCTTTGGTTAGTTTTTTGGTAATTTAAAGGATTTTCGGTAAATTATTTTTAGGTGTTCGTGCATGTTCGAGGGCTGGACTGGATATCCAGCAGGAGCACGCTTCGGATCTGTGAGTGCATTTATTTTCTAAACATTTTGGGATTATATACTATTATGATTGAATCGCATATGATTTGTTTTGATTGAATTTTCTTGTGCATTTAAATTATGCTTATTAAATATATTATATGTTAATTTAAATGGTTGATGATTCAAGACTATATATGTATTTGTGATTTTAATGGAACTCATATTTATTTAGAATAAAAATGAGATTTGTGTTTTAAAATGGTTTTGGTGATTTATGAGATTTTTGGTTATTTTTCATAATTTTGTAGAAAATGGTAATTTCAAAGAAAAGTTGTGGCTTTTATGGAATTGAAGAATTTTTGGGGCAATTTTCTGATATTTGAAATATTTGATTGTTTTCGTAAAATTTTCCAAAATAGAAGATTTTGAAAAATTGTTTTAAAATAAAAGAATTTGAAAAATTAATGATATCCGATGATGGATGATTTCAGAGATGATTTTGAAGAGTATCACACAGTATTTAGATGTTGATTGAGATGTATGATTATTATGTACGCTATTATATTTATTATTATGCCATCATCTGTTGCGGACACGTGTCAGGAGAAAGATGATGAGGATTCTGCCATGACGTATTTGGGACGCCGGTTCGTTGTGATGAGTTATACCCCCCTCCCTTGCCTGTGAAGCCATAAAGATGCTGATGGTCACACGGCACGATACTAGAGTGTGGTACCAGTTTTTGATATATGACAATTTGATTTATGATTTTAGATTAATGGTTTTTGACCTCACGGGTTGTAGCCCATGGTATTTGATTTATGGGCTGTGGCCCATCTACTTGGCATTTTATGAGATTATGTTTGACAAATGAATTTAAATGTTTTATGAAATTACATTTATTGATCTACGATTTGATCTGCGATTTTAAATGCTTGTTAAATTATGTTTTTGCCCCTAAATTGTGTTATATTGATTTAATGATTTTTGGGAGTCAAACTAAGGGTTTTGTGAAATTATTTTCAAAACGTGGAACTTTTCAAAGAGTGTGGTGTTACACTTATAACCATCCATCTAAACATATACGAAAACACAAACACATTAAACAAAAAGCAACAACTTAATTTCCAAATTTTAAACACATTGATGATTAAACTCTTATTCTCCTTTTGCATGCTACATAAATACACAAGTTAGGTACACTATATTAGTATATATCTTCAACATTAATCACAAACCATTTGACACCAATTATCCACGCATGGAATATAACAATTTGAATTAAATATTCTTTAAATTATAGCAAATATAATTCATTGGAACCAAATTCAAAGCAATACGTTTATGAAAAATCAAAGAAATCAAGGAAAGATACAAAAATTTATAACCATAACCACCTATCAAATGTAAACATGCTCAATTAAAAACATAAATATACCAAAAATCAAACATCTCAAAGACTCAAACACCAAACACAAAACACTAAGGGTCCATTTGTTAACGCATTCAATTTTTGTTTTTGATTTTTAGCTTTTGTTTATGGTTTATGGTTTATGATTTATGGCTTATAGTTTTTGGTTTATGTTTTTACTAAAAGGAAATGAAAAACAACAACCATTTTTTGATTTTTTTTTATGAAAAAAAAATTGTTTTTGATAATCATTTTTATTTATATATTTTTATTAATTTTTATTTTAAAAAAACTTTAAAAATAAATTTAAACAAATTCATATTCAATTATTGTCGGTTCCAGATTTTAGCCCTGACTGTAGTGTCCTAGGTTCTGGCCCGGATCAAGCAATCCCGGCGGTCTTGAGTACTGCCCCGACCGGGCAGTCCCGGGTTCCAGCCTTGATCGGGCGGTCCTGGGTTCCAGCCCCGACCAGGCGATCCCGGGTTCCGGCCTCGACCGGGGTGTCCCGGGTTCTAGCCTCGACTGACCTGTCCTAGATTCCAGTCCGGACAGGGTGGCCCCGGGTTCTGGCCCTGATCGAGCGGTCTCGGATTCTGGTTCGGATCGGGATGTCCCTAGTTCTAGCCCCAACAGGGCGGTCTGGGGTTCCAGCCATGTTCGAGCAATTCGTGGTCTCGACCATATCTGAACGGTGTCAGTATGGGCAATCTTAGATTTAAGTCTTGTTCGAGTTATCTTGTATCTTAGCATCATCAAGGACAAAAAAAAAAAATTGAAAACTGTAAATGAAAATGACTTTTTAACATTTTTTTCTTTTAAAAGAAAAGTGAAAATGATTTTTAGTTTAAAAAAAATGAAAATGGTTATCAAACACATTTTTATTTTTTGTTTTTTCAAAAAAATAAATAAAAATGGTTATTAAACACATTTTTATTTTTGGTTTTCAAAATATTCAAAAATAAAAACTAAAAACTTTAAATGAATGGGTTATCAAATGACACCTATTAGATTTCAGTTTCCCAACTTCACAACCTAATGTCACTAATCACTACAAGTCCATAACTAGTTAACCACTAATCAACATATAAAGTATATAAACAATTGATATTGATATATATATATATATATATATATATATATGAAAAGTAAAAAAAGAAGAAGCAAAATTGGAAAAAAAAAAATTTAAATGGTTCCTACCTTTGAGCTTCGGCGATGGCTGGCTCAATGCTAGTGGTGGCTTGAGGGCTTGAGGGCTCGAGGCTTCACAGGTGCCGGTGGTGATGGTAGCTTCAAAGTATTAAACTTGTAAGTTCAGTTTTAAACCCAATAAGAAACTGAAAATACAATATATATATATATATATATATATATATATATATAATACTTCTACAATAAAAATATCTTCATTTTAATTTAGTGACAAATCTAAAAATATTTCACTAAAAATAAGCTATTTGTGATGAAATTTCAGATCTGTCACTAATAATATATCATTAGTGACAGTCTTTATTTAATAAAATAAAATATTTTTATTTTAGAATTTTTCTAATATATATATATATATATATAGTGAAGAAATGGTACTTGACGCCGAGAGAAGAAATGATCACATTCATTGGTGAATGCCGATTGCCCAATGAGAGAGAATCTGACAGAGGTTGAGATAAGAGGTGGAGGCCGAGAAGAGAGGTAGAGGCCAACTTTGAGGACTGATGCCGACATTGGAGGATGGGAGACTTAAGAGGGAGGGCTGACTAGAGATTTAGGGATTTTAATTTTTAGATGAGCATATGAGATGGGAATCATGATTGATTTAGGATTTTAGATGGTAGGGTAAAAAACTAAGAAAATATAATATCTATAAATTTATATAATATATATAAAAATAATATATAAAAATAATTAAATATAAATAAAATATTAAACATTTACTTATTACATATATATAATCCACTGGGTCAGTTTCGTTTAACCGGTACTTTTGGGATAGCCAAAATGGAAATCGACTGAATATAATCAGTTTTGTAAGATAACCGACCGATTGACTGTCGGTCAACGAATCCAATCGGTTCGGTTCGGTCAATCAGTTTTTCGGTTATTTTTGATTTTTTTGAACAACCCTATTGATTGTGGATATATATATATATATATATATTTATATACATATATTTATCTATATTTTGAAGTATAGCATGCATTCCTTCTAATAGGTGGAACTATTTACTCTCATCGATGATAATATACCATTTTTTTTTCTTTCTGAAATTGTGTCATTATATAGACAATGGTGGGTTGAAGTTTGTGTTTATTTAGACTTGTGATGTTATGAGTTGGAGCTTGGATAGCTTATTTAATTGTTATCATTTTCTTTCAAGTGTTGTTTGTATGGAATAGAGAAGTAAGTAGGAGTTGAGGCAGTTGGAATTTCTATAGATGTGTGTTTGCTTGCAAGTTTAGTTGTAACTAATTATAGTAATATCTTAGAAACTAATAGGACTTTGTCAAAAATTTTAAAAATTTCTCACATAAAAAAAGGGTCTTAGTTTGAGTTCTTAAGTTATATTTTTATACCTATAAATCTATGGTTATTTGAATGGTTTTTTAATTCATGTCTATCATGTGATACATGTGATGTTTTAAAATGCAAAGTTTTCTTGGGTTTGAAAAGTGGGACAAAAGTGTTATTTCAAAAACTCTTGGGGTTAATTTATAATTTATTAGAATTGTGGAAAATTTTCATTAATTTTTCAAAACTTGAGAAGTTTGAAAATAAATCGCATTTTAAATCTATTGGAATTTCAATAATAGTTTTAAGAAATGGAGACTGAATGAAAACTGAGTGTTTGTATAAATCATCAGAGTTTTGGAAAGGATTTGTGAATATGAAAAATTATGGATATTTTTCTCAGTTTTCCAAAAGTGAAAATTTTGAAAAGATAATTTGTAATTTAATTGATTTAATTTTAAAAAAGTGATTTTAATTTGTATGTACTACACAATGAAAGTAATGCTAATGTCATGAATATGATATGAGATGACTAAGGATATGGAGGTTGAGTAGTATGGATGAGAGATAGATTTGAGGAATACCACACATGTACCAATGTTATATACGTATGATTTGACCATCTTCTCCTCCACTGCAGACGAGAGAGAGATATGTATGATGATTGATCTTGCCACGACACCATTAGAATGCTAAAGGGCTGTGCATGTCTTTATGACTTGTTTATCTTTCCCCTTTTATCAAGCCACGACGCGTTTAGGACGCTAAAGGGTCGTGAAGGTCATAATGACTGGTTTACCCCTCCTGGTTTGCCTCTCCCCCTCACCTAATATATTATATGGTACATGGTGGTGATGATGATGACCCTAATGGTTGTGATGAGATGATGATGATGATGATATGCCATCCTCTGTTGCAATTGTGTGTGATGCCAGAGCGGTGATGCCACAACGCCTTTTAGATATCAAAGGCTTGTGATGACCATAAGGGTCATGTGATGATGATGATGGTGTGGTAGTAATGAGGATGTTTGATGATGATATTGGTATTAAGAATTACAGGGTATAACAATATTATAGTGTGGTACATAATTTAATGATTTGATAAATTTTTATACGAGATGTAATTTTGGAAAATAATAACATTACACTAATATGAGTTAATGTTAAAAGTATGTAATTTTGAAATCTGGTTATCTGATTTAGTAATGATCAAATATTTAATATTTTATAAAAAGTTTTAATAGGCATAAAAAGTTACTATTTTTATGCCATATTTTATATTTGATTTTAGCTAGTTTTGAGTTAACTATTTATGAAAAGTACTAAATTGTTGTATTTTTTTATTTTTAGAGAAAGAATGACAAATGCTGAAAATTACTGTATTTCTGCGCAATCTTTATTAAAAAATCATATCTAGAGCTACACATGAAGGTTTTCTGTGATTCCAGTTGGTAATGATTCATTAAGGTTCAATTATGTAAAGTTTCATTGCAATTGGATCAACCAATCAGTACCAGTTTGATTTAGAAGATAAACATTTTTAGCAGTTGCGGCAGACTTACACTCCCTTGGGGAAATTGACATTTGAGTGTCTTTCCAATGTCTATTTTGTGCGATCATGATATTCCTGAAAATTTAAGACATAGACCTAACTTTTACGACTAGAATCAATGAATTATGAGTTCAATTGTTCATCCAAAGTGTATTTGGAATCTGCTTGACGAACATTAAAGATATAAAAGGAAGTGTCTTTACCAACTAGGATGCCACCTATGCATGGATGATTGAGGATTGTCACATCATCACTTTCCAGCTAGATGTATTATTATTGCCACATCATATGCCACTTGGAAAGTCAGATTATTCTAATTATATTAATTGGGATAATAATTGGAGAATGAATTAGAGTAAGAAAGAAATTTGATTCCTAAAGATATATGAATTGTTTTCTTATCTAAGTAGAAATGTGATATTCTTTTGAGGGCACCAATGACTTAATTGACCCTATAGGGCCAGCCATATGAGAGAATTTAGGGGATTTATGTTGTTTTATATTTTATCTCCTATTATATTGGAAGATTAGATCTAGGGTGAGATTGCAACTCTCCCTACAAGAAAAGTGATCAGTTGCTACAAGCCATTATTGTAGCAGATTAACAGTTTTTGTAGCTATTTCCTACTTAGCTACAAAAAAGTTTCATGGTTAGTTTGTAGCAATTGGTGCATGACTAATTCTCTACTACTACAAAATTAATCTCAGTCGTAGCTAATCAAAATTAACAAATTAACCATAATCAACCATGATTAAGTCTATTTTTGTAGCTAATAGGGCAATTTTTCAGCTACAAAATTAATATTTTTGTAACTGTTTACAAATAGCTACAAAGATATTTTATAATTGTATTGCTTTACCTACATGCAAAATCATTGTTAATCAATATCTACAAAAAAGTTTGTAGCTAAATATTTACATAAAACTTTATTATATATAGATTTTTTATAATACTAAATATAAATTTAAATATCCATTTGTAAATCATTTACATATATATATATATATAATAAAGTAACACTACAAGATGTAAAAACAAATTAATTCTTATATTATTGCATTAATAACTAAAATAAAATATTTTTACAATAGTAACATTGAAATTAAATATAAAATTTGTATACAAAGAACTCTTAAATACATATCTTAGAATAATCTAAAACCTATAAATGAAGCTAAAATCTAATGCTTCAATTTTGCATGCATCTTCAATCTTGGTGACACTTTCTATGCTAAGCATATCTGCAATATGAGAAACACAAAACAAAAACCTTGTCATATTAGTAGATAGAGAATCCACACGATTATATAACATTAAAAGCAAGTCAAGAGCTAAGATAAATTTCTAACATTAGAGTAAGATTCGGTTTCCAAGCAAATGGAAGTAATTGGAAAAGTTCTAATCATTTAAATATTTTAAATGTTGAAGTCCAAGATAAAAAAAATAAATTCCTAAACCTTTTCAGGCATGTCTTTACCACCAAGAACTAAGAAAACAATTGCAACCAATGTACTTAGTTTTTACATAATCATTCCATGTAAAACATATGGAGATATTTTTCCTTACCTCGATTTCACCTCCAAAAGCCGAACCATACACCAGAAATATTCATACAAACTTCCATTTAAACTCTAACTTTTCAGCTCCCAAGTTAGCATTTCTAATGCATATATACAAAATTTTATCTTATTTAAACACCTCTAAAGCATTCTACCGAGGCATAAACTTTAAGTAATCTGCACTGTCCAGAAAAATGGACAGTTTTCTTGTCCAGCTTCACATGCACATAAATCCTTCAATTCTTAACCAAATCCAGTTATTTAAAAGGCTGTGGGAAGCTTGTTAAGTCTACTAACAAAAGCAATAAACCTTACATTAAAATAAGTTCTGTAATTTCAACTAAAACCCCCAAAACAGCAAGTGCCAGAATAGCTTTACTAAAATTTAGTAAACTCAAGCTCAAGCTTCCAACACTTCAAAGCAATTGCTGCCACATAGATTCAACTTTCCTTCAAATACACTAAGTTTCACAGATAACCAATTACCAACAAATCTTTTCAACCAACACTCAATCTACTACTACTTTAACCATCAAGAAAAAACTCAATCCACATAATTAAATTTCAACAATAACATAAACAAAATTAAACTACCAAATTTAACCTACCAGATTCTAACAAAAAAATTAAAAATTTAAGCTTATAAATATTCAATCATCATATCAATATCTCAAGTTCAACAATATATGAATACACAAAGAAAGAATAACCATGGGTGCCATAGCTCCATATAACTAAATACCAAAGATTCAAAGCATCAAATACAAACAATAGTAATAGTGAATTATCATATCAGTAGCTTAATCTATCAACAAGTAAACTAAAGAACAAAGGCAGAGAACAATTTAAAAATCAAGTAAGTTACAAAAGGAGACATACACAACAAGACCTCTTTAAACCAGAAAACCGATGCTTACAGTAGTAGTCACTCGAGTAGCCAGCATAATCACAAGATCTTCCATATTCAAGACTCATAGATGCCCTTTTCTCTCACACGGAGAAGGAAAAAAAAACATTGAAAGATTAGCAACAATAAAAAAAGGGGAAAATAAACATTGACAGATAAGCAACAATACACTAAAAAAAATAGGGTGGGGGGAAGACTACCCCTAAGGCCTGAAACTAGCCAGATTTCAACGATCGAAGGAAAACCTATCCATCGTTTTATCTTCTTCTTCGAAGAAAATGACAATATAATAGCCCAATCTTACATGGATAGGTAGTGGAGGAGTTAAGATTTAGTTTTTTGGGTGGTGGATCAACTCGCCGTCACCGAAAAAAAGTTGATTTTGGCGAGATGGTGGCTGCGTTTTCAACAGGGAAAAGAAAGACTTGTCAGGGAGAGAGAAGGAAGGAAGGAAGAAGATGTGGGGGTAGAGGTGTAAAATGGGCCGTAGCGTGCTGGTCTGGTCCATTTAAAAGCCGGTCCGTTTATGCTTGTGTTGTGCTTGTGTCAGTCCATTTATTTTTCGTGTCGTGTTCGTATCGGCACATTTAATTTTCATGCCGTCCCATGTGTGCTATGGGCCCAAGCACTTATGTTCTTGTACTGTGTTCGTACTGGACACATATCGTATTCGTGTTAGATGCAATTAGTACCAGTGCCCGTGCTAATTATATTTTAAATAATTCAATTTAATTAAATATGATTAAAAAAGGTAAAAAAAATCTTTCTTATTTTTTATTTACAAAATTGCCATTGTATATATTTTACCTATAAAGCATTTTTGTTGCTATTAACTATATACTTTTACCACAAACTAATTAGTAGCTAATTTTAATAATTAGAGACAATTTTAGTTTTTGTAGCAAAATAACATTTTTATTTAAAATTTGAATGGTGAAAAGTGATGGAACTAAAATTTCACCTACCATTTAATATTTCAGATACAAAATAATTTTGTAGCTGTTAATTGTATGATTTTGTCACGAGTTAATTCGTAGCTAATTTTCACAATTAGATACAAATTTGATTGTTTATAGCAAAAATACATTTTAATTAAAACATTGCAAATGAAAATTATAACGCCAAAACTATTTAGACCGTTTGCTACAGAAATTAGTTACAACCAAAGTTTAGTAGCTGATGTCTATGAATTTTCTACAAATTTTCAAATATTAGCGATAAAATTTGTGCATGTAACAAAAAACACCATTTAGCTACAAACCAACATTTTTATTGCTAAAATTCGTAACAACTGCTAAAAGTAGATATACTTTCCTAATTCAACTTGCAAAACTTTTTCCTATAAATACCTTACACCTTGAGGCTTAAAAGGAGGGGAATATAAAGAGAAAATAAGAGGTTTAAGATATGGAGTTTTTTAGTTTTTTACATTATTTTTATTTTAGTTTTTTACATTATTTTTAGTTCTCTTTAAAGGTTTTTAGCAAGGAGATTTCGGCTGCACAAGGGTTCTAGAGCAAAGGAGAATTCGTCCAACACTAGTGGAAGAGTTCAACCTTGTTCTTGAGGCATAAGTGAAGGAGGAATATAGGAGAAATTCGGCAACCATCAACTCTTGGATTTGTTTTCTATGTTCTTCATTCTTTTTGTTATTCATTATATTTTTCTTTTGAATATTTGATGGTTATTCTTAAGAACATGAGTAGTTAAGTTTTTATAAGGATTATGATGTAGCCCTATTATGACTATTTAGTTTTTAATGCATGCTTGGTTTTAATTCATATTCATGGTTAATATTTCATTGTAATTCTTAATGCTTTCATGAAAAGATGAATAAATCTAGTATTATATTTACTTAGGAATACGTGATATAATATGAAATGACAATGAAATACATAGGAATAAGAATATTGCATGCCTTAGTGACAACTTTGACAAGAGTAGTTTCTTGGGTTTACATGTCTTAGTGGTGTTTAGTTTATGAATAATTAAATACTTTGTGCTTGCTAAACTATAATGCATTGATGAATCAATTTCTAGGTACTTTTGGTTAAAGGGAGGTTAACCTAATGAAGTTATCATGCATTAAGACTAAATATGAGTAATAGTGGTGAAGTCATAATCCTTGTTCCATTAATCCTTTGAAATCTTTGTTATTTACTTTCGATGCCTTGTCTTATTTTCTTAATTGCTTTTATTTTAATTCTTGCTTTGCTATACAACATCAACCATTCAAACAATCACTTTTCTTTTCTTAATTTGATTAGCAATAGATTTATTTTTAATACTATAGATATTATTCTCTGTGGAATCGATATCGGTTTTCTTATAAAAACTACTTTATTACTTATTGATTCGTGTACTTGCGAGTTATCAATTTTCACCACAACAGTTTTAAATCATTTTGGTTTTTGATGATTTGATGACGAACCAATGATAGGTCAGTGAAAATGTCTTTAAGGATTGAAAATGATGAGTTACAAAGATAATTTCTATTAAATAATTTAAATCTAGAGGTGGTTGAATAACTCTTGTATTATTAAAATGTTATAAATAACAAGATTAAATTGTTTATATGTTTATCACCAACCTAAATGGATGCACAACTTATTTGGATGATTTAATGGGATGATTGTTATGTTTGTGTTGCAAATGTGGTAATGGATCTTGTGGTGACCAAATGTTTCACGATTTATAAGAATACTGTGAACTTCCAATTTTACACTTAAATGGATTTTATTTTATTTAAATGGTTTTGGGACAAACTATCAAATTTCTAAAACTGTAAATCGTTTAGGGTAAATGGTGGATTTTATGTTTTCTTTAAAAACTACAACTAGCTTGATCCATTTTAAAAATGGTATATAGGCAACTTACATTTTTAAATTAAGTGCAGCTACAAATACATTTTTCTTCAAGAGTTAGCTAAAGGTATCAAATCAACCAAGGTAAAAGACTGCATCAGGTTCACCTTTTGTATGGCAAGCAAAATTCCTCCATTTTAATCTTTCAATGTTATATATTTTTTGTTATTGTTGGCATGTATTAAATTATTGCTTAGACAACTTTGACCACCGTTTCATATATTTATTTATTTCAAATTATGATGCATGTAAATAGTTATTTACATCTACGATTGCATGCAATGTTTTTATTATGAGTGATTGAAATTATAAACTCCTTTAGAGTAGGATTTTACTGGATGTCCTAAAAGAAATTCGGTAGAATCTTCCTCAAGTAGGGCCTCTCCAATGAATTCTGGAGAAATTCTCGGGTAGATCTTGACATGAAATTCCTTTTGATAGTGAAGTTACTAGGTTTGTTATGTATTATGTTTCTATATATATATAGGGGAAAATATAAAAATGAATTATGTAACAAGGATTTTTCAAGATTTTGTATTCAATGTATATAGTTAGTGAGATACACATTTTGGTTTTAAGGTTAAAAGAAAATAGAGATTAACTTGCCCAATACTCTCTCACTTTTCTCTCTCCTTCTAGATTAACTTTCTCTGTACACCACTCTCAATATGATAGAATTCTTTTATGTGTATATATATGTTTGGGTTTTTAGCACTGTACACTATTACAGAAATAAGCTATCGACGACGACCTTATTTTTATATAGTCGTCGGTTAACAAAAAAAACCGACATTGATACACTAATACGACGGTTATTAACTTTGGTGGGTAATAAAGGCGACGGGCCGTCGTATAAAAAAAAATCAATGATGGTTATAAACAAAACCGTCGTCTATAATTTAATCAAAGATCGTCTATAAATTCCTAAGACGCGTGGCATCCACATTGCTGCCATGTGTCTTTTTGTAGAGTATAAACGTTCTGGATAAAATAAAATAAAAAGATGAGGGCTTGGCTAGACCCTTCGTTTTTATCTGGGTAAAATTCTAAGCTAGAACCGTCGTTTTTACCCGTCTTTGAAAAAGAAAAAAAAAAGAAAGAAAAAGAAGACGACGGGCCTAGATGAACCCGTCGTTTTTATCTAGGTAAAAACGACGGTTCTAGCTTAGAACTGTCGTTTTTACCCCTCCCCGAAAAAAAAAACGACAGGCCTGGCTCTGGACTCGTTGTTTTGTAGCCGTGTTATTTGGGTAAAAACGATGGTTCTAGCTTAGAATTGTCGTTTTTAACTTCGTGTTTTGTTTTTTACACGCCTTTTCCTATATCATTTTTCCTCACTTCTTTAGAAACCCTAAAGCACCCTCCCTCACTTCTTTAGAAATCTTAAAGCACCCGCCGCTGTTTGCTCATCTTCTATATTGTGGTCGCCGTTTCCTCATCTTCTCCATTGTGGTTGTCGTTCCTCATATTCTCCAATGTGGTCGGATTACTTTTTCATTTCATAGAATATTTGTGATTTTTAACCCAAAAACTTTAAGGTTAGTGTTCGGCAATCTATTTAAATTGTTTTTAACAAATTGTGAATGCATTATTCCGTGAAAATGTTTAAATCCGTGCATTGAAAAATTTGAATATTGAATATAATGCATTATTTTGTTTGAATATTGAATGTATTTGTTAAGTTGGTTGTTAATTTGTATATTGTGTATATAATCAAAAATTGTATAAATTATCCGGTGATATATATGAAATCCGATGATATGTATTAAACTCGATGATATGTATGAACTACCCGTGCATATATTGTGTGAAAAATTGTATATGAGAGTTTTGGTTTAATTAGTAATTTTGTATAAGAGTTTTGTAATTAGAATATATTTAATATAATTTTGTTTAAATATATTTAAAAGCCGCTGAAAAAAAAAAGAAAAAAACATAGACGACGATTCCAATCTTAAACCGTCGTCTATATATTTGCCCCGTGGACATCCATGTGGCTTCAGTGTGGTTTTAGACGTCGATTTTGAACTGTCGTCGATGTTTTATGACTATCGACGACGCCTCATTAGACGACGGTTTTGTGTCCGTCGTGTAAACACTTACGACGTTGGTTTTTCACTGTTGTTTTTTACCCTATTTTCTAGTAATGGTAGCTTTTTAAACTTTGCAAATTGTCTACTATACTTCATATTTAGCACATATGCCTCTTAAATTTAAGAAATGTTTGCAGCATCAGTTTAAATGTTGGCACCTATGCTCTTAAACTTAATTAACAAGGATTGATGCTGCCAATTCTTATTAAGTTCAGGAGGCATAAGTGCTTAATATAAAGTACAAAATACAATTTGCCAATTCGTACAAAGTTTATGAAGCAACAGTGCCAAAAACTTATATTTATAGGTTCTTAGTGATTTTAACTACACTTTCATTCATTTTATTCAATTATATGCAAGAACATGGACTTATTATTTAAATGTGTCAGGCTCACATTCCAAAGAGTTTGAGGGTTTTAAAGTTGATGAGGAAAATAGTACATTGAAATTTCATATAGATTTTATCCACCAATGTAGACAAAGTAAAACATGAAGAAATATAAAGGAATATTAACTTGAAATATTGAATTTCTAACTTGGAGTCTCTCTAAAACTTTTTTAATTTCATTTGATGTAATTAAATGACCTCAAATCTATGTTGAATCTCCAAAGTAAACTAGTCATTTTTTTTTCTCAACCCAGGCAATAATGAAATGGACTTGGATCTGTCTGAGAAGGCCCATCTTTTAGTTGGTTGGTAGGATTTTCAAGCCCAATGGGCCTGTTATTGCCTAAATTTTTAGTCCTTCCAAAAAGCTGAATTCAAATGCTACATTATAAATAAGAAATTCACCTAAATTTTGACCATAATATATGTTTTTTAGTTTTAATAAAAAGAGATGGCTCCTGGTTGTGACATGGGACAATTTTAGGCAATAACTAAGATTCAAACCTCAACTTTCGGATTTGGAAGTGTGAAAGTTTGACTGGCTTTTTATAGCTAAGCTACCACCCTCGGTGGTAATTTTTCCAATAACAGTTGAATATTTTTAAAATGTATAGATGACATGTAGATGTGCGATGACCAAAAAGGGAAAATGGTGTAAATCACCAAACGGTGACAGATCGAGATCTGGATAGCTAGAACTTTCTGGCACTAAAAGAAGTTAAACTATGGATTTCCAACTCACAAATGAAAAGTTGTTATTAAACATATGCAAGTGACAATTTTTTTAGTTTCGCTGTAATCTTTGAGTTTTGTTGAGCTGTGTACATGGTAGAAGAATATTATGTGTTCTGATTAGTTTCTGCTTTCCTCTCAATCTACACACACACACACACACACTGTTTTAGATTTTTCTTTACTAAAAACCAAGAAAAAATTCAACTATTGTTTGAAAACAGAAAAAGAAAAATTAGAAGAATTCAACCAAATTAAATCATATACACAAAAAAGAAAAAAAGAAAAAAAAAAAAGAAAACTAGATGGAGATGATGTTGAGGTCGTATTATCAACCGTTGGAGTGTTTTGGATGACGATGTGGTGGTGGTGGGGGTGGAGATGGGCGTCTATGGCACTCATATTTGAATCTTCAAAACAACACCTTCCACTACCTTGGCTGGTGTTTATTGGCAGCCATGGTGGCTCCAAAGCTTTTCTCATCTTGTCAATTTATCCATCTATTCCTTTTTTTTACGCAGTATGATTTGTTTTTCATATTAGGAAGCTGCCCTAATTTGCCCAAAATTCCCAATATATTAAAAGCCTCAATTTAAGCCCTAATTCCATCTTTAAATTCTTAAATCCTTCAATCGTGTCTACATTTAGGACTTGGCAAAACTGAACCTGTCTAACAAGACCCATCAAACCAAACCGGGAAGTTCGTTTTAGTGTGGTGAATTTGTAAAGGCTAGTTTGGTCCTTTAAAAAAAAAAACTAAGGGGTATATTCAATTCAGAGTTTAATGGATTTAAATGGAGTTGTACATTTTAAAAGAATTCATAATAATTCAATGAAATCCATGGAAAATATGTGGGATTTCAGTTAAACTTTTTCATTCACAAAATTCATTTTAAAATACAATGAAATCCATTAAAATTTATCATTTTTTAAAATCTTTTAAAGTCAATGACTTTTTGAATACCTTCAGATTTTAAAAGACTTCTATAAAGTTTTAATTGAATACACCTAGATTTTAATAGACATTTATAAAATCCATTAAAATCTGAATTGAATACCTCTCTTAATTTGTATTGACTTATCTGAATTTTGAATGGAATACCTCTAGACTTTTAAACTTTTTTAAAATCCAACAAATTCCAAATTGAATACACCCCTCTAAAATGTATAGTTCGGTTCACAGTTTGGTTGAAATTTCAACCGAATAGCATCGAACTGAACAAAACATATGTAGACTTATATGATTTTGCCACATCTCCCATTTTGATTCCATTATACCATATGATATACCTCATATTATTTTGCCATATCACCCCATCTGATTCCATCATAGCCATTTGATATTAATCCTTTTTTTATTTTTTTTCAACAAAATATCATCAAGAATCAAAACCCTAAAGCCATTCTTTAACAAAATAGCCGCCTCCATCTCCATCTTCTCTCTTCATCTCCTGCTCTCTATCTCTAACTCTCTGTATGATGAAAACCCTAAAGTCCGAGCTGCTGCGACTTTATCTCCCATACTGGCCTCACCGCGACCTCATCTCCCATGATGGTCTCTCCGAGACCTCATCTCCTACTCCCACTCCCACTCATTGTGATGACACATTCTATCTCCCACTTCCACTGTCATCTCCCTAATCTCCCATTCCCATTGCAGATTACTTGCTTCTGGTTTTTGGTTTTTTGATTTGCTATTTTTTTTTTACTTGCAGTCTCATATCTGGTTGCTTTTGCTTATTTATTTATTTGCTCTTATTGCAGGCTCGTAGCACAAAAAAGGCGGTAAAGTCTGCTCGCAGAAGTTTCAAAGGCTTTTCTAAAACTGATCAACGAAAATCACAGTCAACCGATCATTATTGTTGCGGTTTTGGGCAAGATATACATGCTGCTCGATTTGTTTCGGTTAGCCACCCAACCAAAACATACATGTTCTGTTCAGTTCAGCGGAAAAATTGATCGACTAAACCAAGCTCGCCCCTAGGTGTATTATTATTGTCAATGATGTATATTTATTTCATAAAAATAGTGAATGCCATTGACATGTGGTCCCCACGTGGATTTTTAAACGGGATGCAATTAGGTAAAGGATGTAACAATGTAAAAGAAAGTGTGATTTTGGGACTAAAATGCCTTAAAAAAAGATAAAGCTAAGAGTGTAAAACACCATAAACGTTAAGGACCAACAGTGCAAATAACCCAATTTATTATGTAACCCTAAATTCATCACCCTCATTTTCATTCTAGCCATCAATCAACATAGACAAAACTAAAACATGATAAATATCGATACTTCACAAACAATGCCCACAAATATTGACGATAACCTCCATTTCTCATTGGAAATTACTTTATTTGTTGACGATATCTACATAATTGATGTTAACAATGAGTATCATTGATAATATCTTCAATATATGGGAAAAGATTTTCTTTCCCACCCCATATCAGGGGTTATGAAAAACCGATAGTGTTAACGATCTGTCACCGATAATTCTGATATTTTCATCTATGCCCCCAACATATATAGAAAAAGAAATAGATTTAGAGGGGTGTATTTAATTAAGATTTTAAAAGACTTTTATGAAGTTAAAAAGTCTTGGTGTATTCAATATAAACTTTTTAAAATTTTATAAAGTTATGGGGTATTCAATCTAGACTTTTAAAAAACTTTAAAAAAATTTACAAAAGTCATGATGTATTCAATTGAGACTTTTTAAAAGTTTATAAAGTCATGAAGTATTCAATTTATCAATGACTTTTAAAGATTTTTATAAATGAAAGACTTTTGTAGACTTTTTAATCAAAAATAGAAATTTTATGCTTATAAAAAGTTTCTCAATCTCCTCCAAAAAACTTTTTAAATGATTCAAATTAAATTTATTTTATACATAATTTTGGAGCTATTTCATTCTCATATCTCTTCTTTTCCCTCTTCATCTCCTTCTATATTACGAGACCAAAGTCTAACGAAAAAAAATTGTTATGGATTTTTTTCTTTTCTCTTTATTATATATATGCAAATAATTAATAGTACATTTTTTTTTATAAAAATTAAACATTTTATTTTTTTTTATATTTAAATGTATCAAAGTGTAAAAAACTTGTGAATTGGTTTGAAAAAAATGCCTAAATGACTATTTTCCTTTATACTTTATTTTTTTTATGTTCATTTACTTTTGCTTGATATGAAAAATAAAGTATTTAATATATTTTTAATTACTAACAAATGAAATCAATTATAAATTTCAGATACTATTTTTGAAATAAATTTTGCTTATTGAGGTTATTTATATTTTTATTCTTTTAAGAATATAATTTTATTATCGTGAAAAAAAATATAAAAGTATATCATTGTGAAAATTAATGAACATTTTTATTAACGTGAAAAAAATATAAGTATAAATATAAATATTTTTGTTAATTTTTTATATATTATATTTAAAAATTAATCAAAAAATACTAAAAAGTATTTTAAAATGAAAATCGATAAAAACTGTATATAAGTATTTAACAGTTATGTGAAACAATATATAAGTTTTTAAATATGAAAATCTATGAAAGTCTTTCAGAGTTTGTAATAGTTATTAAAAAAAAATTATAAAAGTCTTAAAATCTATGAAAGTCATTTAAAGTTTTTTATAAAAATCGTTCAAAATCAAGCATATTTTTATAAACTTTATAAAAATCTATAAAAATCTATTAAATTTTTTAAGTTAAAAAATCTATAAAAGTCTTTTAAAATCCTAATTGAATACACCCCACTTAGAATGAAACATAAAAACAAAAAGCAAAAGCAAAATTAATCAAGATAAAATTAAACTTTTTGAAACATAACATGACTTGGTAGATTTATATAATTTCTAGAGATTATTAAGATTTCATGAGCAGATATTTATAAAAACCAACCTTTGCATGAGCGGATATTTACTTATATACCATAATTATATATAAAAACTACGCACGAAAAAAAAAAAAAACCTTAAAAAAAAAAGATGAGGATCGATGATGTAGATGGATATTGGTTCAATCATCATAGTAGGTGTCCACAAACTTGCTCTTGATCCATTTGAAGCTGTTTCGCAATGAAGATTTGAACTTACCTTCCATGGTATACATGTTATAACTTGTTACCCTCTTCCTCCTTTTGAGCTCTGGATTAGTACCAGATAACCCATCTTCTTTGCTGCAGCTGCTTGGACCATTGAAGCTGTATGACTTAGTTCGGTCCTCGAACCCAAATCGAGCTTCTTGGGATGGGGTATAGCATCCTGAAAATGATTTGCTCCTCTCCATTTTTTTATCACAAAATGCTGGCTATAGAAATCTTATAAAATTTATATATGCTGAGGGAGATAAGAAATAATTAATTTTTATTAGTTGGTGACCATGCAAATTAAACACTATTTGTGTGTGTTATAGTGGGGAGTGCATGGGCTATGACTGGGTTTAGTTTGATGATTAAAGAATTGAAATTTTCATATGCTTCGTTAACAGTGAACAGAAGGTGGTGATTTGATGGCAAAATTATATAGGTTTAGGATATGGTGGCAGACATCGATTAATTCTGTGGTCAACTTCTTAAATTAATAATGTCAATGTAGATTAAAAAAGGCCATTTGGTTTGCATTATAGGCATTTGGGATAACTATAGTATGACATTGTAGATTTTAGTTTAAAATCTATTATAATTTATTATTATTATTATTTTTATATAATACAACCAGGCTTTACCTGATTTGGTCCATGTGATTGTTTTACTATCATGATTTTTTTTTGGACTTTCGGATCATTTGAGATATAAAATTCATTTATGGTCATGTGGATTCTTATAGGGTTTATTTTGCCTAAATTGGAATTTGTATGGCACTAAATTCATATTTGATCAATAATTAAATTTTAAATTTTAATTTTTGATGTGATATAAAGGCTAATAATGAAAGATCTGATACAAAAATTATTAGATCGATCTGATAATAGTCTGACTGTAAATAAATATGTAAATGTACATTATACAAGATTTTGATATAATAATAGCATTTCCAATTAAAATGTGGATTGATGTGTATGTGACATGAAAATTGACATTTTTTAAATATAGATGTCATAAATATATAGTCAAATAAAAAATTGTTCTCCAATAATATTATGTAAAAACTTTTGATGGCTATTAAAGATTATTAATTAATTACATATTCTATTAACTTTTATTTTATTTTTAAAAATGACTTTTTAAGGAAAAATCGGCCTTTATGAAAAATAGAGAATATCTAATAAAGTTTTCAGAAATAAACATTCACCTTGATATGTGTAGGCTACATCAACTTAATATTCATTCTAAACAATACTATTGGAGAATATTTTTCTTAATATACTATCTACCTTGTTTATATGTTATGTTTATTTACAAGCTTCACATTTTCATTGGAGATGTTCTAAAGACGTTTGAATTTTAATGTAAAATCATTATATATAGCAAGTGATTCCATCCATGCATATTGGTTGCGATATAAAAATAAAATTATTTATCAAGGTTAAAAATATTCAATTAACCTTTTATTATTATTAAAATTACCAATGGATCTCATTCAATTAATCCTTTTTCATTTAGAAACAATAAAAAAAAATATTTGGTACTATTTAAATAATATGGCTTACCGTATGGTATTAATTGTGTCCTTGCGATATAAAATATCTATATTTTATATTTGTGCGTGTTTAGATAAGTTTTAATACAAATACATTCAGTATAGGATTTTTTGTACGGATGCCGATAGCCAGAGGTGGTTGAAGGAAGAAGCCTAAGTGTGGCAAAACTTGATAATTATTCACTCACTGTGTACTTCCAAAAACCCTCATATTTATCTTCTTCCTTCTTTCACCTGTCTCTACTTTAACCTTAAATTATCGACAATTAAATACAAAAAGTCTCCGGCATCGACAATTAGCTGCGGCACCATCCGCCCCACCCAAGACCAAGTGTACTCAATCATCGACGATCCTACCATAGACCGTTCAGACCTAGATCCACCGCCTCTAAACCACCAATCAATCTCTACTAAAAGATCCAGAAGAACACTCACTACTACAGAAAATTGCTATTGACGATGGCCATACTTTTATATAGACGTCAGTTGAAAAAAGAGAGCCGTCGTTGATAAAATAAGACGACGGTTAAAAAACATCAACAACGGTTGTAACTGTAACCGTCGTCTAAAGTTACATCAAAGACGCCGGTTACTTCAACAACCGTCGTTGATAAAAGACAAAAATACACGTGGCATATGTTGAAGAGTATAGACAACAGTTCCTAAAGGAACCGTCGTCTATTGTGACCTTATCGACGATCTATTGTGACCTTATCGACGACGGTTCTTTTAGGAACCGTCGTCTATAGTTTGTGTATATTTTCGACGACGGTTTTTGTTTTGAACCGTCGTCCTTTTGTGTATATTTGTCCACGTGGCGCTCTTACGTTTAGTCTCTGAAACCTTCAAAATATAGCCGTTGCAAAAGTAGCCGTTGCAAAAAATATAGCTTGCTTATATATTTTCATTTTTGTTCTAAATCAAATTCATTAAATTCATTTCTCTCATAATTCTTGTTCAAATTCTTTTAGTTGTGATCAAAAATATTCAAATAGCATTTATTTAAGATTGAAGTCATCAATTTATTGAAGCTTGAAGTTGATTTGTGTAAAAGAACTCACTATCAAGGTAAGTAATTTTATGCAATTAACTACATTAAATATTTATGTTATTGCATTATCATTTAAATTAAATTAGTTATATAATTTTATTTTCATGAATAATTTTTTTTTATAATTATTAGGTTATAAACATTTAAATTTTGCAATGATATATATATATGTTTTCCATTTATTAAATTTGTTAGATTGTTTAAATATTTGATATGTTATAATCTCATATAGTATCGTTATTTATTAAATATTTTATGTTGTTGTAGTTAATTTTAGAATATAGTAAAATATTGGCACATTAATTAGTTGTGTAATTATCGTTGTCTCTATATTTATTGTTATCTATTTATTTTCTATTATTGATTTGTTAATTATTAAATTTTGGTTAAATTGTTAGTAATATATTATTCATTGCTATATTTTAAAATTTTGTTTTAATTAGTTGTTATTTAAATAGATAAAATGGACAAATCATGGATAGGAGAACCGATGCATTTCAATAGGGTTTTAAAATGTTTTTAGAATTTACTAAGAAAAGTGCAAATAGAGATGGTAAAATTCGATGTCCTTGTATGGAATGTGGAAATTTATTTTTTAGTACTATTGAAGAAGTGAGAGGGCATGTTCGCAATCATTATCGCCCTGAAGGCTGCATTGCAGAGAACTACATCGCTGAGGAAGCAATCGAATTTTGTAGTGAGTATCAAAAAGGCTTGCATGCAATCGGGAACCCACCTGGCCACCATGAAGTACAATGTGTGAAAGATGATACTGGTGATCCTTTGAAGGGTGGTAATTTATTGGGTATTACTCGTGACCTATGGGAACAAGTACATTTGTACATACTTTCAAATACACCCGAAGTACAACCTTACTTCAAATAAGTTTAATGCTCTATATAAGTTGTTGAATATTATATTGAATATTTGTTTACTATAGTCATTAACTTTTGTTGTGTTTAGGAAACATATGGAGAGTTTGAAGTGTGATATTCGTAACAAAACAAGAAAAGCAAAGTGGTTTCAAAACGAGCAAAATCGCACTTTCATTTATTGGTTCCAAGATGAAGTAAGTTTAACATTAATTAATTTTAATGGTTCCGAGATGAAGTAACATTGCATTTTACTAATAGTGCGTGTTGTGTTTTTTCAGATTCAGAAAGAATTGAGTGAACCAGATAATTGTGTGTCACATACATTGAGATGGATTGCACTGGGACCATGTTTTGAAGTAATGAGCTATTCGGGCTACGACATTAACAGAATCCGATACCATACAGTTGAAAGAGACAACAAGAGTGTTACACAGAATAGTGGCGTAAGCTTGGTTGCTGGATCGATGCAGTATTCAAGTGCGAAAGACGACAATCCAAAATTCACCAATTTGTCATTTTATGGATTAGTGGTCCAAATATGGGATATGGATTACATTAAATTTCGAATTCCAGTGTTCAAATGTGATTGGGCTGACATCAATCATGGTGTTAGGACAGATGATTGTGGATTTACATGTGTCAACTTCAACAAACTTGGTCACCAATCTGATCCATTTATTTTGGCTTCGCAAGCAACACAAGTATTTTATGTGGAGGATCCTTGTGATTCACAATGGTCGGTGGTATTAAGCACTCCTCATTACACACATACCAAATCTTCTGAAGGGGATACATTTGGAGACATTGATTTGATTCACACTCCATTTGCTACGCAAATACCGAATGATGAGATCGCTTTTGATGTTGAGGATAGTGAAGAAGTCTGTGTTCGTAACGATTGAAATGGAATATAGATTAAAAATAAAATATAATGTTGATTGTGTTTAATTAATTT
>QANX01003607.1:0-82795 GCA_003254975.1 Ochetophila trinervis
TTTATCGAATGGATAAGTCATGGATATATTCGGATAGACGATGATTGTTTCTTTTTTTTTCCATAATATTGATACGTATTTATAGATACAGAATGGTAGGTGTGAATTGATTATATTTTGGTATTGTGAAATAATTGTATGTGGTAGGTGTTGGCGCGCAACTATTTCGCGACACCTGCTCCAATGGGTGTCGCTGAATGTGATTGCCGCGTATATTTTCCGCGACGCGTTATTAATGCCCGTCGCAAATGTATTTGGCGCGCAGATTTTCGGCGACACTTGTGGAATGCCTGTCGCGAAATGTATTTGGCGCGATTATTTTTCGCGACACATGCCGATTTTGTGTCGCCGAATATGCTTCGCGCCACATTTTTCGCGACGGTTTTCGATCGTGCGTCGCGGAAACTGATTTCACGCACATTTTAGCGACGTGGGTGCGTCGCTATTTTGTTCAAATAAAGGCGACGCACTATATTTGTGTTGCCGTTAGTTTATCGCGACGCAAATTTTTTGCTTCGTCGCGCATTTAGTGTCGCCGATTAAGGTTTTTGGCGTAGTGTAGAGTTGGTTAGAGATTTGGACTCTGATTAAGAGGGCAAAGGGTTTAAGTTTTAATAGTGCCTCGGAAGTTCAATCAAACTAGAAAAATTAGCGATGAACTGGTTTGGCTGGTTGACGCGGAATGATCCACAACTCAAAATTATAGAGAAATGTCAATCACTATTTCTCTAACATTTTTATTCACATAAAAAAATGTTAAAGAGTTATCAAAATATTTATCAAATTTAATTTTTAAATAATTTACCAGATAATATGGTAATATTTAATTGATTTTTTATTTACTTATATATTTAGTAGTTCTTTTATCCATATTTATATTGTATGAATATGTCAACCAATAATATGTTTAACACATATAATTTAATAAATAAATTTGATAATATTTTAATATATATAGCATTATTGTCCCTCATAACTAATTAATTAATGCTAAAGAAACTCCCTAACTTTTTTTTTTTGTTATTATAATATTACTATATGATATAGTTTCAAAGATCCTGTCATTTTCTCCGGGCTTAGGTTTTGGGTCAAGTATGCTCTTGCTCTTCTTTTTTTTCCTTGTTTTTTTCTTTTATTATTAGCAATAATGAAGAATCAAAATTAGTCTTGTTGACCATAAAAGCCGAAGAGAGAGATAAAGGAAAATTAAAAGCATAATTTGCCGTCTTTGTGCTTATTTTGAAACTATAGAACTGCATGCTTTTTTTTTAACAAAAAAATAATTATACTTGTAGACAAGAAATAAATAAATAAATAATATATGGTGCTTAATTAGAGCAGCATACCTAAGCTAATTCAAAATATATATGGTGCTTAATTATTCTTATTTATTTGCATGATTGTTATTCACTCATTTATGTTTTCTTTTTCCTAAAATGAAAGAATAATTAAGTCGAAGACAACATGGAAAGCTAACCTAAAATTCTTGATGAACAAGTTACAAACACTATTGGCAATTTGTGTTTTTCTTTTTGAAGTAAATACGCATTTTGATGATTATTTACCTAACTGCGCATGTTGATGTATCGTGGAAGAGGAATTAATCCACTGTATTGGATTTCTCCCTGTATATATAATTATAATTATAAATTTTACGCTTAATTATAATTATAATATTTCTAGCTAGTTAGTTGAACATAATTATATTGTTCAATTGACATATACCGAACAGTATAATATTATTCAGCTGTACTCTAATTAATATTTAATGAAGAATAATATTTTTAGAAATTTGTGTAAAATAATGCAGTGGGAGGAAAAAAATATATAGTGTAAAAAGGGCAAAACTTTAACATTTGATAGTATTTTTAGAAATTAATTAACTGAATGTAGAAAAAATCCTCTCTCTTTTTTTTTCTTTTTTTCCTGCCTCATTTTAAAATTGCTACCTGTTTTCCCTGCCAGGAATGATTTGGGCTATCAGTCGGAATTTCGGTGGGGTTATAATTAATTAATTATTACAATCAAATAATATAAATTCATTTCAACAAAAAGATAAAATTGAAGATACTTTCGTCAGTTATATCTTATGAAGAGTCAAAAACAGTTCTATAGTTTCAAAAGTTCAAATACGAACAACATTAATTGAATCCATCAACGGCTAAATTTGAGAACTTTCAACTTAATACAAATTATTATAAATGTTTAAATTTATATATTCTAATATAAAAATTCAACCGATTTAATTTAGGTTCAAAAGTTTTGCCACAAATACGATAAAATATGACATAAATCTGTATGTATTTTTTAAAATTTGAGTTTGTATATTTCAACACGCAAACTTAATAGATCAGTTTAAATAAATTTTTAAAATTTAAATATGTTACAATACAAATACAATATAACACGACATATTATCATATCTATCAACAACCACTTAATGTTTTTTTTTTTCTTTTTTATAGAAAATAACTCATCCATAAAGTTTTCCTTATAAGCAACTACTTAATAATGTTTTTGATTGGGCAACCACTTAATGTTAGTTGTTTATTTCATCCAAAAAGAAAATGTTAGGTATTACGGTGGATTTTTTAAAGATTAATTGCACTTTAGTATTTTATAGTTTAAAAAATTGCACTTTTTAGACATTCAAAGGTTTCAATTTGTTTCATTTTAATTGGATTGGATTTTTGTACTTAATATTTTTTCATTTAAAAAAATTGCACTTAATGGGTGGTTAATAGTTTCAAGTATAAAAGGCAATTTTTTTTTTATAAAATAAATGTCTTAAATTGCAACAAATTAAAATTTAAAAGAATAAATTGCAATAAATTGTATTTTAATATTAGTTAAATATGACGGAACCAATACACTGTTAATTAACCAAAAAATTCAATCAAACCAAAATGCAACAAACTAAACTTTAAGGACTGAAATTGAAATCTTTTAAATTTAAAGGTGACAATGAAATTTTTTTAAACGGCAATATACTAAAGGGTAAATTAACCTATTTGTTAACGATTCAAAAAAGTAATTCATCGAAAAAAATTAAAATAAAAAACTAAACAAGCAAATAAACTATCTAGCATTTGGCTTAGTGACAAAAGTATTGTTTTATTTATTTATTTATTTATTTATTAATATTAATAAAGCTGCACTAAAATGCTAGGGGCACTAAAATGTTTATCCACACTAATTGCTAACTAATTTGACAAATTTATAACATTATTTTGTTGATTTTATTAAGTTTCATGTTTTTTAATGTTTCATTTATTTATATTTAGTTTATACTAATTCTTAACTAATAAAATAATATGAAGCATTCATTATTTTACTATATATCAGCTAGGAAATAACTTTGTAATATTGGAGTTTTTCTAAAGTTTTCATTAATTTCAATTCAATTTTTTAAGTTTTAAAAAACTACAACTAGGACTTTAAATGGATGAAATTCTTTTGAGAGGCATGAATGAAATACATAAAGGAGAAAAATGATACGTATTTGAAATTTGGAGAGAGATTAATCATATTTTTTAAACCTAAAGAATTAAATTATATTTTAAGTCAAACTTTATGAGAAGTGCATGAAATTATTTTTTAAATTAATGAATTTTTTTGTTGTTTCAATGTTAGATCCACCAAACCTGCTTTTTCCAGTGGGTTTAATAACACCAAGAACAATTCCTGTATTCACCAAAAAAGAAAGAATAACTCCTGTATTTGGCTCAATGTTGTCCTCGCCAAGGTGCCTCCCTTTCTTATCCATTTTATATTTTTCCTTCTTTTTAAAAAAAAAATTAGAGATTGATTCTTATGTGATTCGTTGAAATTGAGATAAAATTCTAATATGTTAATTTATGAATTTTTTAAAAAAATCATTCAAAAGTTTATCAAAGAAGGCAAGAGAAGAAAGAAATGTGACCGAAATAAAAATGGAATTGGAAAGAAAAAGATAGTGAGGATTTTTTTTTTTTTTTGGTGAATCATTATACATATTCTGTTTCACACATTATAAAAAAAATTCAATGAAAAATATAAATTATTATATATGTGGCATAAAAATTGACATTATTTCATTCTAAATGTTATAAATATATAGTTAAATAAAAAAATTATTCTTTAATAATACAGTAAAAAAAAGTTTTTGATGGCTATTAATGACTATTAATAAATTACATATTTTATTAATTTTTTTCTTTTTCAAAAAATTAATTTTTAACCAAAAAAACTAGTTTGTACTTAATAATTATCTATTAATAATAAAACAAGTTAAATGAAACTAATAAAATATTAAAAAGTTTAAACAAGAATTGTTTAAAAGAATTAAATAATTGACAACAATTTCAGTGCCTCTAGAAGTTCTCATAACAAAATTTCTTATCATTTAATCAATTAGCTTTTATTTTATATTCACTATAAGTTATATGAAATTTATTTTAATTGAAATATTATTTTATCTATTATTATTTTTACATAAGTAGACTCTGTATGAAGCTTATGACAACCCAAAACATTTTTCCTTTAATTTGTTTTATTATTTAATTATTAAAAGTATTAAAAGATAAGTATTAGGTATATAATATATTCTTTTGGTTATTATTTAGGATTTTCTTTTACTAAAAATTAATTTATAGCAATTCCACATTGTCATTTTTTTATTTTAAATTTAACAATATATATATATATATATGAGTGAGATTTATTTCCAATTTAGCAATGATGGACATGGCACAAACCAAACGTTGGGATCAAATTTATTGAGCAGGCACAACTTGGTTCATCCAAATTGAGATAATTCATTTCTAGTGAAATGGAGAAAATCTTTGTCCATGCATTTTTTTTGGTAAAGAAAACTAGCTATTAAGCACAAAAGGGGCCTCCAGAGAGGAGATTACAGAAATGATTAAGTCTCAGCCATATCAGCAATGTAAGCATCCTGAACAAAAGCTAGCATATCACCCAAATTAAGATAACTAAAAGAAAAATTGCAGGCATAAGCTAAAGTGTGTTTAGCAAGGGAGTTAGCCATGATATTAGAGCCTCTAGCACTCCAGCTAAGGTTCCACCTGTTGCTGGATAACAAATTCCGAACAGCTTGCACCTTGTTACCAAAAAATAGACCATCGACTTCCTTATCAACACTGACATCTCTAACAACCAGCAATGCATCAGAGGAGAAGGACAGGTTCCGCCAATTTAATTTGCCTGCTTCTGAGATAGACCACTCTAAATCATCAATTCCGGCATCATACGCCGAAGAGGCCTGGATATAATGGAAGAAGCCTACACCAGAAGCCCGAGCTCGTCTCTCACCACGAAAGCCAAAGCAGCTTTACCATTAACGAAAGCAGCGTCACAATTCGTCTTCCACCATCCATAAATTGGAAGAGTCCAATTGTCTCCCTGCATCTTGATACTGATAGGCTTGACACAAGGACCTTGAGTAAAATCAACCACTAACTGGTTCAACAAAGCAGCAGCATCCAAAATCGACATATTGCCCTAAAAAAACTAACATTTCTCATCTTCCAAAAACCAAAACATAAACAAGCCACAAACACAGTGACCGAAACCTTGTCCATAACTTCATTACAAATTTAAGCTGGAGGATTCAAGCAGAGGTCCACCAGCTCTGGCACAGAAGAATAAGGCCAGTTAACAATCTTACATCCCCAAATACTAGCAAAAGCTAGAGCTTTGAAAGTGGGGCATTCCTTAAAAAGGTGTAATGTAGTCTCAGAGTCCGCCCCACATAAACCGCAGCCACTTTCCCCTACATCAAAATATTGGTTCAGCTTTTCCCTTGTAGGAATAGCATCTGCCAAAATTCTTCAAATAAACATCTTGAGGCGATCATGAAGTTTGGAGTGCCAGATCCTTTCCTATAAAGAATTGGCAGAGATCTCACTCCAAATAGCCTCATAGCAATTTCCAACCGAGAAAATTCCTGAATTATTTCCAAGCCAAGCCAGTTTGTCCTCCTCCTGATTTTGGGCCAAGGAATATCAAGTATGGCTTCCACCGTCTCATCGTTGCAGGTCTCCCTCAGCATCTGCTCGTTCCAACCAGAACCATCCTCTAATCTAAGGTCAACCACCTTACTCCAAAGCCTCATATCCACACCTTCCTTAAGAACAGGAATCCGAGAAGGAAGGCCATCCACCCAAGGGTCAGTCCAAGGGTTAATACTCAGCCCATTGCCAATCTTATAGCACACTTTGAGAACTGACCTTGAGCTAATGATCCCTTGCCACACCGCAGACATACCACTAGATTTTTCGGACTTCAAAAAAGGATTTGAACCTCCATCCTAGTTTATATTTAGCTTTTAGCATTCGGGTCCAAAGGGAATCAACTCCCGAGGCTAACCTCCATCCTAGTTTAGCTAATAAAATCGAGTTTATATCCTTGAACCTCAGAAAACCAAGACCCCCCAACTTTTTAAGCCTACAAATCTCCTTCCAAGACTTAAGGGCAAGAAATTTGTTAGCATGAGGTCGAGACTCCCACCAAAATTTCCTAACCGCAGCATCAAGATTATTGCACACTCCAACGAGGACACAATAAGTATACATGGTGTAGTTTGGTATGGCTTGAATCACCGATTTAATAAACGTTGCTTTACCGGTTTTAGAAAGCAATTTTCTACTCCAGCCCTCCAATCTTTTGCAAACTTGGTCTTTTAGGCACTTGAATTCTTTTGTTTTATTCCGACTAAACAAAAATTGATTTTCAAGGTAGATCGTCTCACAAGACATGTCTTCGAAACCAAAAAGATTCTTGATGTCTAGCTGTATCCTCTTGCTCGTGTGTTTAGAAAAGAGAATGCTAGATTTTCCTCCATTAATTTCCTGTCCAGACCAAGTGCAATACTTCTCAAAGCAATTTTTCACTACCAAAGCCTTTTCCTTGTTTGCTCTACACATAACCAACAGGTCATCTGCATACATGAGATGAGAAATAGCCGGAGCATTCCGAGTCACCTTTATCCAGTGAATGCAACCCTTAACTTCTTCCTTACACAAAAGTCTAGTAAGGAATTTAGCACAAATAATGAAGAGATAAGGGGAGATAGGGTCACCTTGCCTAAGCCCTTGCGAAGGGAAGAAAGACGCCGTTATGCCTCCATTAAGCAGAATCGAGTAATGAACCGTTGATACACAGCTAAGAATTAGCCTTCTAGCCTCTTCTGAGAAGCCCTAAACTTCCAAAGCTCTGCTTATAAAACTTCATTCTAATCTGTCATAAGCTTTTTTCATGTCCACCTTGAGGATCATCAGACCACTCCTTCCACAATGGTGTCTAACTTTGTGCGTCACTTCTTGAGTCACCACGGTATTCTCGGCAATCCATCTATTCTCAAGGAAAGCACCTTGGTGTGGTGATATGAATTTTCCCATAAGACCCTTTAATCTATCCATGAGAATTTTCGATTCAATTTTGTAGACAAAATTGCAAAGGCTGATTAGCCGGAAGTGATTAAATTCTGAAGGCTGATTTGTTTTTGGGATAAGAATAAGGAATGTTTTATTTATGTTGTAGGGCATAAACTTCAGTTTGAAGCACTCTTGGACAAATTTCACCACCTGAAATCCCACAGTGTCCCAATAATTCCTAAAGAAGCTACCAAAGAACCCATCTGGACCCGGGCTTTTAAGAGGATGAAGTTTGTTAACATAGCTCTTCACCTCTTCAGCAGAAGGGACTCTCATAAAAAGATCATTCTCTTGCTCAGTTATAACTTTCTCACCTAGCCTTTCAATCTCCTCTGTTAACACTGAATGATTGGACTGATATAAGTCTTGGAAGTTCTCAGTAAAGTAGTCAGCTATTTCTGCCTCATCATGGATCCAAACATGACCTTGCTTAACCATCTGAATACGGTTTATACGTCTTCGAATTGAAATACTTATATGGAAAAAATTTGAGTTCCTGTCCCCATCCATCAGCCAAGTCTCACAAGATTTTTGACGAAAGATAGATTCCAATCTGCCTCGCTACATTCTAAGATCCGTTATGATTTATTGTTCTCTCCTAACATCATTCTCCGGAGTGTTCTTTAAATCTTCTTCCAGCTGTTTAATTTTGTGTGAGCAAACCCGAAATGATCCTTATTCCATTTTGTCAGAGCTTTTGAAGTATTAAAAAGGCTCATCCTCAACTGGTGAGCTTCCATCCCATCTTTCCAATCAGCATGCCACGCATTCTCTACCACCTTGAAGCTAGACCTGTCTGAAACCCAAGCTTCCACAAAACGAAAGGGACGCTTGGTTCTCTTGACCGCTCCATCCGTGTCCAGTAAAATTGGACAATGATCAGAAAATTCCCTCTCTAGATACACCACAGAAGTCTTCGGGAACCCGAGAATCCATGCATCATTTGCAACCGCTCTATCAAGTCTCTCCTTGATCAGAGCTAATCCCTCCTGGTCATTCGTCCAAGTAAACCTTCGGCCACTAAATCAATGATCAACACCCCTTGTATTGTACAAAAAAGATTTAAGGAACAACTTCTTTCTCCACAGAGGTCTGCCTCCAAACTTCTCAGAGTCGAGAACCACCTCATTCAGGTCCCCTATTAGAAGCCAAGGATCTCCTATGTTATTAACCCGCTCCTCCAACTGTTCCCAAAAAATCCTCTTCTCATAATGGTAAAGAGTTCCATAACAAGCTAAAAGATTCCACTGACCCCCACCAGCATTGTCATTAACAATACAATGCAGCAAATAATTTGAACTCCAGATACACTGAATATTTACGTCCTCATTCCACATTAGAATTGTACCTCCCGCCAAACCGATGGCCTCCATAATAACTGAGTATTTGAATTTCAGACTTCTACATATCCTATCCATACGCTTCTTGTCTATTTTCGTTTCCATAAGAAAGACACAATCTGGTTGTTTATTTTTAACAACTGTCTTCAAATAAGACACCGAGTCAAGGTGTCCCAATCCTCAACAGTTCCAAGACATGATTCTCATGGAAGAGAAGGGAGCATGTGTTGGCCCGCCTCCTCGACCATGCGAAAATCCAGGTGTCTCTTTGAGTTCTGACCTTGAGCATCTCCATTTTACATCTGAATCTTGTATGTTTCTCTTTCGAGCAACCTGTTTCCAAGATCTTGTGCCTTGGAATATGCCACGGCTACTACTTGGCTTGTCACCCTTATTAACCAAATTAAACATGTTGATCGTAGCCTCTATAGAGCCTTTAGAGCTTTTCTTTGGAGTGGACATCCCTAAGGCTGCAAAGTTACTCTGGATATCTGAGATAACTGGGCCTGAATTAGACACCCGTTCGAACTGGCAGGCTGGTCACTATTGGTGGGCTTATCTCTGGATAAGCCTTCCAAAATATATTGGGCTGGCCTTTTACTACTAAGGATAAAATTAAAATCATCCCTTTTGGGGCTGCCTGAATGAGGATTGAAATCCTGGCCCAACCCCAAACAATTTAGAGTGTCTTGGCCCAAGAAATCAAATTCTCTTCATTGGGCCGCTGAGCATACTGCTATATATCTCACCATGTTAGAGGCCCAATGTGCCAGTTCACTTTGCTCGAAACCTTCCCTTCTGACTTGATCTAGAATCGCCACCTGTAGCATCCTCACACCTCCTCATGAGTGCCGATTGAGGGTTAGCTTTAGGGTTTCCAGCTCCACACTTTTCCCAACCTCATTGAGAAACACTTCTAGCCCACTCTCTTTCTTCTGCTTAGCCTCTTGTTGCCTAGTACTCTCTGTCACCAAAGAGCTTGCTTTTTCATCTACTGTGATGTTGTTTTGGAGGCTGGCAGACAACAGTTGTTCATTGAGATCGGGGTTCAACTGTTCGAACACTCCATCTTCCACCGGGGGTAGGTATTTCCGGTTATAATCCAGTGAGGGGTTGATGAAAAGCAGACTTCCACCGTGTTCTGCCCTCAACCACGGGCCATAGATCTTGGCCATGATCCCGTTGCTAGACGTGACCGTTGCCGGTTCAACAAATTTGCACCCCCCCATTACATGATCCAAAGCTTCGCACTTGTAGTAGAAATCCGAGAGGCATTCATATTTGAATTGGATCAAGGATTCCTCGCCGTCCTCCTTCTTTTGAAAGAATCTCGCAGGTAAAGGGGCATTTGTGGCAATGTCGACTCTAATCTTGATGAATCGTTGTCCAATAACACACCTGCGGGTGGATTCTATGTGTAGACTACCCACCATTCTTCCAATCCCCTTAGCCGTCTCTTCGTGTAGAAAAATTGGGGGCAAACCATGGATTTGAATGTGGAAAGTTGTGGTATCAAAAACTACTTCCTGGATGGCCAAAGTTTCAGGAGGGCACCGTTGAGAGACCAAGGTCTGCTATGGAAAACAAAGTCTCTGTCTTTTTTGTTATTAAAACTGAACTTGAATACATTATCTGAAAAAATGCTTATTTGAACATTTGAAGAAAGCTTCCAAGTTTTCTGGATGATTTCGGATAGTGTGTATCTACGGAATGTGCGTGTTGTTAAAATTTTTCCCACCAGGACAAACTCGGTTGCCAACTCCCTTTTCTTCTTATCAGGTACGAGGGATAAATTTTCTAGTGATTCTTAAAATGTAATACATTTTCCTCTAAACTGATCCATCTCCGAGATTGAAACCCTAGTGCAAGAAAAAAATCCCAACAGCACAGAGATTAGAGAACTGGCTGCACTAAGCTTGAAGTAACCGTAAGAGGACTAAAAGCCTCTGGAGAGCATTTTGCTCTGGATGGATAATCTTTGTCTATGCATAAAAGCTACATAAATATGCATATTAATTAACACAACTATTTATATATGAAATATTATAATAATATGAATTTTTCTATTTGCAAAGCATATTATTCCTCATTTATGTTGCAAACATAAATTCTCAACTTTACAGCAAGATTTTCTAAATCAACTTTTCTGAAATTAATGCTATAAAATTTCATACATATAATGATGGCTTGAGTTCAATCATTTAATTTATATAATAATTTCATTGTGTTTATCTTTTAAAGAGACTCCTCAAGGAGAGTTGCTGCAGGTTCAATCTATAAAATAGTGGTTTAATAATATAAATATCACTCATACTAAAGTCATAATATCATATTTTTGAGAACAACCAATAAAAACATATCATTACTATATTTATATATATAAATATATATATATATAGCCAGATTATGGTAAAATATAATTAATAATTTTAAAATGCAGACTGTTACTAATAGTCTACTATCAATAATAAATCAATGACAAAGCGTCTCTAATAACTATTATTAGTTGCTGTCTACATTTTAAAACTATCAAATGTACCTTATAATAGTAAAACTATATATATATATATATATATATAAAATTGTTATTGTAGGCAATGTCATCCACCATTTGAAGTGCAACAGCCTACAAGATTTGTTCGATGAACATAAGCACGCTCATTAGACCTTATTAAACAGTTGTTGTAGACTATCAAGCTCTAAATGGTGGATGACTGCCACCAACAATAATATATATATATATATATATATATATATATATATATAGCCCTACTTTGCTTTTCTGTATGTGTTAATTAATTTTATAAAATATATAATATGATACTATATATCTAAAATTCAAAGCATGCATGCCATTAATTAATAATATTTAATATAATACATTAAGTATATGCATAACTTTTTTGGAGATATACTTAATTAATTGATCAAGGGCTAATTATCAGTTTGTTCTTGTCAGCAGAATGTAGTCTATCTTTCTAAAGAGTAAAAGAGTGATTGCATTTGGTGGGTGCTCTCAAAGCCTCAGAAATTATGTTTCCATGAAATGATTAAAGGTAGCGGTGCCTTTGGAAGGAAACAACTTTAATGGGAAGACTTTTGGGTTGTCGAATGAGGTAAGCCTCCCTTATCTCTCTATCAAACTCAGAGAATCAAATGCAACCACTTTTTCTTTTTTCTTTTTCTTTATAAACAAACACTCACCAAAACCATACACATGTGAATTTATGGGGCCAGTATCCAACCAATGCTTATTTAGCAACTCTTATATATATGATTTATATAATATGCTTATGTTCTTCTTTGAAGGCTACATGGTTTTGGATCCCATGTACCACTTCTTGATAATGCTAATTAATTGTCCATTGGCTAATTGTTCCATTTGTCCATGCCCGCTAATCTGTAAAGATTTATTAAGTCCTAATTCATGAATATGCATGTGAATATTGTTATTTGTCATTATTGATAACTATCACAAATAAGATTCATATCTTAATATAACAATTGCTAATTTAGTTTATCGTATTTAAATTATTTTTGACTTTTTAAAATTAAAATTCTATATATGAAAAAGAAAACTTTTAGCACAAACTAATTAATAACTGACAAATTAATCAGCATTGGTCCATTCATGATAAATATAACATTTTTCTTTGCAAATAAAATATCTTTGCCAGATAAATATAAGGACTTTGAACAAGTGGGTGCAATTATGGTTATAGTAAACACATTAACTTCTCGGTTAGATAAATAAAAAAAATCCAATACTCCCGAAACACCGATACTTCCAAAAGACAAACTTGTGTCTTGAAAGCAAGGTTTTCTCTACAATTTATTCCTTGGTTAGGGAAGTTTTCTACATGGAGGGCAGTATAAGGTAGGACCACCTTCTCTGTTTGTGAGCTTATATGCCATATTTAGGGAGTTATTATCGTTTTATTATCCGAAATCTTCTACTTGCACATGTTATGCTTTTGAAACTTGTTTTTTGAAAAGAGTTTAAAAAATTAATTAATTTATGCCTCCGGATTTTATAATAAATGAGTAAAACAGAGAGACTTCGATAGCATGCAGAACTCTGTTATGTATCTAATTCTATAATTCATGTACTGAGAGGTTTTTTTATTTTATTTTATTTTTTTAAAGTTCATGAACTATAGGGTTGCTATTTCACTAATTAATTTGTTAACGTGTGGTTTTTATTTTTATTTTTTTTATTTCCTATTAAATTAAATCTAGATTGTTTACTTCAATTGTTTGTTAATGTTAGTTAGTGAAAAAAAAAAATTTGGGTTTCAATTTTTTTTTCTTCCTTTACATTGTACTTAATCCATATGTTTAAGCAAACTATATACAATTTAGTAAAACAAAAACAAAAATTAAACATGTTAAGAAACGACATCTAAATTTTATAATTTTAGTTACATACTAAGACCCATTTGGAAAAGATTTAGAAGGCCAGAATTTGAAATCTATAAATAAATAACAATATATACATAATATGTAAAAGGATTTCATTTTTCGTTTTTTTTTTTTGGCTAAAGCATTTTTAGTTCTTTTTATTCTTTATTTGGTGAGGTATAAAACATTTGTAAGAAGGCAGTTGAGAACTCCAGCCTAACCATCACCTTTTTAATAATAATAATAATAATAATACTATGTATGTAAGTTGTAACTAACATAAATAAAAGCAAACACAAAATAAATATAGTCCTCCTAGGAACAATTGCTGGTTGGAATATTATAAAGCATCATATTTATACACAGCGGCGTTCACTCTCTTTTTTGACTGTAATATCTTTATATTCAAAAATAAAAATAAAATAAAAATTCCAAATACTATTATACCATCAAAAGCTTAAGATTGGTTTGTTGCACACAAACAAAACCCACCACCGCAACCAAAACCCAGTTCTTTTTTTTCCGCACAAAAAAAAAATCCAATGGAAAAAAAAGAGAAGAAGAAGATCGACAACCAAAACAAGAAACAAAAACACCAACACCCAAATGACCAAACCACAAAAACAACTTCAGATTTCTCTTTCAAACCCAGCTCTGATGTAAAAGGTCTTCGTTTCGGCGGCCAATTCATTGTTAAATCCTTCACGATCCGCCGTGCTAGGCCTTTGGAACTCTTTCAACTCCTTTCTTTCCCACCCACAAGCAACACGCCCACCAACACCACCAACCACAGCGGCAATAAATCAAACACCAAGAACGCAAACAGCAACAAACTTCCTTTTCCTTCAACCACAGCTTTTTTGCCCACAAACTTCACAATCTTGGCTCACCATGCTTGGCACACTCTCACGCTCGGACTGGGAACCAAGAAATCCAAAGTTCTTCTCTTCGTGTTCGAAACGGAAAGCATGAAGGTCGCGGTGGACCGGGTTTGGCCGCCGGAGATTCCGCTCGGCGAAGTGAACAAGAGGCTGGTCAGAGGCTTGAGTGGGTGCGAAATGGCTCGGTTCAAGTTCAGGAAAGGGTGCATAACTTTCTATGTGTATGCGGTTCGGCAAATTGGGAATTTGGGTTTCTCTTGTGCCGATGATCTAAGGACAATCTTGCAGTCCGTGGTTGCTCTCAACGATTTCTTGGACCACACTGCTATGCTCGCCATGCCAAACCAGAGAAGCATTAGCTATGCTCGTCCAGTAGCTATGGCTCACTAGGATTTTTTTTTTTTTTTTTTAAAATTGTTATGATGGGGGAATTGGTTTATTAATTTGTTGGAGATCTTGGTTTTTGTTTTGGTTTTTTTCTATTTGGGAATTAAAATTGTATTTTAGTAAGCAAATAATAGTTCTATAGTTTTCTACTATACATACAGTGAACTCAGAGCCTGAATCTCTGTTGCATTATATGTTTGGTGTCTGTTTTGATTGCAGTGCTGCACATGCTTCTGGATTATTCTCTGAAGACGAAGGTAAGTGACAGATTTAATTAAATTTTGATTTATTACAGCATATTTGTGTGTTATATATAATTATAATCATTAATTTTATAATGTATTTTCTAAAAGAAGTGCTTAATTATTTCCCCCTACCTTTTAAACTCTCTCTCTCTCTCTCTCTCATATTGATTTTAATTATTAACACTTCTCCCTTACTTCTACATCATTTACATCTTTTTTCTAACTTAACTACTCCTATTAAGTAACACTTCTCCCTTACTTCTACATCATTTACATATTTTTTCAGCAAAAATATAACTACTCCTACCCACCTCATGATTTGAGCAATTTAGTAAATTATAATTTAAAGTTTTATTTTTTTTAATTTAAGTTTTGTTTATGGCAAGCTTGAGTGGATTGAGTTCATCTGAACTAGAAAATAACTTCATTTAGGCATATCTACCTACAAATCAGTCTCTCTCTATATATGGTTGCTGTTAAGTGTCCAATTTTTTACTTAATGTAAATTAAACCCGCATTGCATAGGCATGGGATAATTTTTATATATTAAAGAACATTTTATAGTGTAGATATTCATATCGTTTTAAGATGTAAATCATTATTAATAATTTATTATTAACGATTTATTTATTGCCGATAATATATTTTAGTGATGAAGCTGTCAATAATATTTTATTATTTGTGATGATATGTATTTTACAAATTGTAAGATATATGCATTATAAACATATTGTATATATTAAATGGAATGGATAATTTACCATTAGTTTATAAGATTACCATTAGTTTTTTTCTTATATCGTGAATGCATGAATCCATCCAAATCATCGCCTCTCCCTTGTTATCTATCAGCTGACATAGTTTTTTGGTAAATTGAGCCAATTAAGATTTTAAACCCGTGAACCAAGTGTTAGAAAGTTACACCTGAAGCTCTCTTATTTATTTTTTTGGTAAATCTCCTGTTGATCTCTTATTAGTTTAGAACTCGTGCCCCAAATATTGTAATCAGAATAATTACATACTTGAAGATAAATATATATATATATATATATATATATTTCTAAAAGCTTAAATCTTCCTCCTTTGGAAATGAACATATTTGAACACAAAAGCTCTATGCTATTATATCTATATATCATACTATGATATCATGTTATTAGGGATAAACAAAGGGATGACCATGCATGATGCATGGATGAATATGATGATAATGACGAGGAAAATAACTTCTTCTTCTTTTATTATTATTATTATTATTATTTTTTTGGGGAAAAGAAATGGGGTAATGGTATGATGGAAAAAGCATAAATGAGGTAGGGTGAAGGGCCAACCTCTTCCACCTTCAAAAAGCATTGTGGTCTACAAAAGTGAGGGAAAAAAAAGAATACCATATATATTTATTTATTTATTTTTATGTCCTATATATTTTCTTCCTGTGGCTTTGATCATGGCTTGAGAAGGGCCATCCTAGCTAACTTTTTCACATGAATCCTCGACATCTCTGTCGTCCTATTAATGCAACTTTTGGGTAAATGAGCTTTAAAAATGTGCCAAATTTATATGTATATGCGTGGGTTAATAAGTATGCTAACAGTGCATTTGGGTGGACCAATAAGTAATAAATATATTATATGGTATGTGCCAGTCAAAATGCATCATAGGATGTCACATGCTGTATACTGAAATAAAATAAAAATAAAAATAAAAAATCATAAAATAAAATAAAAATTGTCAAAAGGAATGGTAGTACGTAGTACCATATGCAGGCTTTAATGCGATTTTAAAACTTTGTTCTGGAAAAAAATGTTATTTTTAAACATGTTTTAAACTTTATACATAGTTTGTTCATGTACAAGAAAACTTTGAGATGGGTTTTGCAATAAAAGTTGTAAGTTTTCAACTGTTATAAGATAAATATAAAAACTCCAGGGCAACATATTGTTGTCAAATTAATTATTATGATATTATGCTGCTAAAGGACCTGGTGTGAATTGGGATTAAGTTTGTTAATGTTTTTTTTTGGGCTGCAATTGTGTTGAGAAACTTAAATTATACATTTATTTATGAACAATATCTTAATATTAATCACACAACGAACTTTGTTATATTATTTAAATCAATAAAGAAACAGTAGAAGCTCGCAAGACCTCCAGAAAGAAAAGCTGTGGATGTATCAGTCAAAAAGACCCTTTAGAAGGAAACAATTAATTGGGGTAAAAAAGTAAATTCACATATAAAATATCAGAAATGACGCCCACCGTGGGGCTCGAACCCACGACCACAAGGTTAAGAGCCTTGCGCTCTACCAACTGAGCTAGACGGGCTTGATATTCAAACTTCGTCTTAAAAGTATTTCTAGTAATCTAAATAGCTTCGCATTGAATGTTCATGGTCAGTCAGTCTCTTAGACTGTTTCGTAGGTTTAAAATTTATGTAGGGAGAAGAGGAGGAACAGCGGTTGTCACAGCATTAGCACGGCAAGCAACGTAGAGCTGAGTTTTGTGAAGAAAAATGGGGACCGTAATTGTTTTGAAGATGTCGGAGATTATTTTGGCCCTTCTAATAATCGTTGCGTTCGGTTTAGTTTCTGCTATATTCTTCGAAGCTTATAGAAGGAGACTCAACAACACGTAACCCTTTATCTCCAACCATCCATTAAAGATCCTTTTTTTTTTCTTTTTTTTTAATTGGGATTTCTTTTATGTTTATTTATTTATTTATTTTTTTGTAGGCATGTCGAAGCCCCCGCGATCTTCGAGGATCCCAATTCGTTGAAACAGGTGGGTTTATTTTATTTTATTTTTAAGTTCCATTTAGAGTAAAAGTTTTCGTTTTGATTCACAAATTAGGTTTGCGGGTTTTTGATTACGAATTGATGAATGAATGAATGAATTATTTTTCGAATCTTTTATTTTATTTTAATATATATATTTTTAGTTTAGTTTCCAATTGCTATACAAGTCAACCCTTTAATCTCAAATGGATACATGGATTTTGTTAATTTTCATAGAATTTTCAATTTGTGAACTATAGGTTTTGTTTTATACTGACCTAATTCTGAAAGTAATTGTTTCTATTCAAGGTTCCTTGCCCTTCAATTTTTGATCCATCAGAAAAGTACATGTCTTTGATAATTCCTGCATTCAACGAAGAGCACAGGCTTCCTGGAGCTCTTGAGGAAACCATGAAGTGAGTTGAAGCATTGCCACTTTAATCTTTTCTTCAAAATATTGTTTAAGTTTGAAAGCAAGTACATTTATACTATTTTTAGGCCTTTTAGAGAATATGATCCTTTAACTTTCCTAATGAGGGAGTTGGGTTAAGGGGGCTCTAACTTCTTAGCACTTTATTTACATTCTGATGCAAATATACCACCAGAAAAAATGACAACCGAATTTACTTAGACAGAGATAAGTAGTATTTATACTTATACATGATAATAGTAAGAAGATCCTCAATATATCTTGTTTTTGTACTTATACATGAGAATAGTAAACTTGGAAAATTAATCAGTAAGAGATTGACTTTGGGTGCGAGTAGTATTATTGTTGGTTATTCCAGAGCCTTTCATCGTGTGAATTTAATGCATTGCTTCTAATTTAATTTTTCTAACTTAGGTAGTTAAAAACTAGAAAGTAATGAAGAAAGCTGAAAAGGTACCATCAGTAATTGTGGATATGATATTGAAAGCTATTTGGACAATATAGATGATACATTTTGCAAAATGCAATATTATTAACCAATAAAGCTGAACTTGTTGGAATGTGAAGGAATTTTGAAAATCAACATCCTTTCATTTTGCTGCAATCATTTTCTGTCTTATTTATTATTTATATTTCAATTGTTCAAGGGTGGTTAGAAACTTGGTTACCCTGGTTAAGGAACCAACCTACTTGCTGGTTTATGGCTTGAATTCAAACCGGTTACAATTTGGCACCTTGAAAAGTATTAAGTTGCATCATGGGTAAATAGTTATTTTCAAATTTTTAACTTCTTTAGGACAATGTGATTCATTATTTTGTAGTATACAGTAAAGGCTGGGTTTGCTAAGTAGCATGTCTAGGCTTGAGAAGTATTCTTATGGAAAATTAAATTATTTTTGTCTAAATGAGAATCACAATATTGAGCCGTAATGATGCTAATTTCTTTGCGCTGTAGTTATCTTCAACAGCGTGTGGCAAAGGATAAGTCATTTTCTTATGAGGTAATTTATTTTTTTCTGTTTTTGTTATTATTTTTGTTATTTTACTTTCCCACAATGTCTGCATTGTTTTTGTTTTTCTTTTTGGGGTCAATGAAGAGCTATGTTTTCCCCTTTTTATCTCGTTGCAGTAAACTGTATCATTGAACTCAGGTTATTTTGGATTCTTTATTTCATTTTCAACAATCTTGGCTTAGAATGGGTTTGTCCACTTCATTATATAATTTAGTTGTCATGCATTTTCCATGTGTGAACTCTCTTAATGTTAGTACTTTGTTATTGGTTCAAGGTTTCAAGCCATTATTAGTTTATCTTAGTGATCCCCATAGGCAGAGCCATTCTTGAACATCTGAATGCAGGTGCTGTCTTTTTTTCCCCAAAATCGTGGAAGCTAAGAGAAATAAGGATTTCTTCAATTTATGTTAATAATAAAAAAAATCTAGAGAAGTGTTTTGTCTGCTTCTGTTATTGCTTTGTCTTGTTTGACATGTCCGTAGATATTAGGTATGGCATATTGTTTAGGGGTAGTTTCCTTCATATTTAGCAAAAAGTCTTCCATCAGTACTTTTGTAATCTTTCATAAGAATCAATGTTTTTGTGGGTATGTTAATGTTTGTCTTTTGAGACCAATCCATACAAATGGATTAAGTCAGTTACTTTGCTTGTTAAGATTTTGGAACCCATCCTTTCAAAAGAGATGATGGTTGTTAGGTTGAAAATGTGAAAGACTTTGATAGTATAATTTATTTGTCTAGATGTTAAAAGTAATTGGTGTCTCACTTCATGCACAAAAATGCTTCACGTCTCACTTTTATGCTGTCTCTATGCATTATTTAAAGATGATTTGTTGTTGTACAGGTGGTGATTGTTGATGATGGAAGTTCTGATGGAACAAAAAGAGTAGCCTTTGAATTTGTAAGGAAATACACCGTTGACAATGTGAGGGTTATCCTTCTTGGTAGAAATCATGGCAAGGGAGAAGCTATCAGAAAAGTGAGTCTGATATGAGCCATTTTCTCATGAGCATCTTTTTTTACTACTAAAAAAAAAAAAAGATTTGGCAATTGATTGGAGCTCTTTACCTCTGTGAAAGCATTGTAAAACAGGGAATGCTTCATTCACGTGGTGAGCTACTTCTGATGCTGGATGCTGATGGAGCAACCAAGGTTAATGACCTAGAAAAACTAGAAAATCAGGTTTGTATAAGCTGGGGCACAAGGCAAGACTGTCCTATATTGTTTTTCTGTAAAAGTTTTAGTTTGTTGATGGAAATTTTTACCAAGACTAACTTATGTTTGCCTTCAAGGTCCAAACAGTTGCAAGAAAGGAATTTAAATTAGGAGATCCAGCATCTAGTGATTCAAGTTTTAGTGTGTCAGATATCCCAATTTCTGCATTTGGTTCTCGTGCTCATCTTGAGGATAAGGCCCTGGCTACAGTTCAGTTTTGCCTTTAATTTGTGCTTTATGTTGAAGTTTTATTTCTATCTTTATTTCTCTTGTTTGAATCATTTCACTTTTGTTTCAGAGGAAGTGGTACCGCAATTTTTTGATGAAGGGTTTCCATCTTGTGGTTCTTTTGGCAGCTGGTCCTGGAATCCGGGATACACAGGTAAGTTTTAAACTTTCATATTTTCTTTTATTGAACCGTCTTCCTGTTTGGAAATATCCAAACTAATACCATTTGGGTTATTGATGAAAGAGGCTATTTAAGCTTTTGACTGGCACACTTACTTTGTAATCCTAATGTACTCTTCTTCATGCATCACAGTGTGGTTTTAAGATGTTTACGAGGGCTGCTGCAAGGAAGCTTTTCACTAACATTCGTCTGAAAAGGTAACTATTAGAAGATAGTATAGGTAGTATAGGTAACCTAATTACTCTGTGCATTGCTTTCAATTAAAATTTTATATGCCTACTGCTTGTTGCTAACGGATTTAATAAGGGGTTTCTCTTACCTCTTCCATGTTATCCTTCTTTTAGTGCTTTTTAGCTTTTCCCATTAGAGATTTTGGAAATTGTAGCCTATTGCACAAAATGTTTAAATGAACATTTATAATTTGCAGGTTTCCCTAGGTATAGCTATCCTAGGCTGTTGTATAGAAAAATTGTTCATAAAGATCATATAGGAAACTTTATTTACTAGTGTGGAAAAAAATGTAATAGAGCATGTGTAGGTAATAAAACTTATATGTAATCTAATTCAACTGCCTCTCCAATTTCATAATAAGATGAGATTTAAGATGGTACCGATTTCCAACTATCATTACTTGAAAATGTAAAAATATAAAAGTCTGCTAAAAGCAAAATCTTGGTTTCTATCATGGATGTGTTTGTATTCATAGAGTTTCATTTGACAGACATATGCATAAGTAAATGACATAATGCAAAAGTAAATGCCTATCTACGAAGCTTTTGTTTATAAGGGCTTTTCTAGCTGATTCCTGGAAGCCACATCGTGGGGTTGGTGCATAGCAGATGATGAATTATTATGAAGTTCTTTGAGTGACATGCTGTTTAAAGCTGATCCCTAGGTTTAATTAATTGAAGATTAAAAGTTAGCACCTGATAATTTTACATTATGCTGTTCAAAAGTTATTTTTTGCTTCTCTGGTTTCTTTTGCTTCCTTCAACTAGTAGATCAGAGTATTGGGGCAGAGAAATAACATGGATTTTTGCAGATGGTGCTTTGATGTTGAATTGGTTTTCCTATGCAAATGGTTTGGCATCCCAATGCTTGAGATATCTGTGAACTGGTCTGAAATTCCTGGATCCAAGGTGAACCCCTTGAGCATTCCCAACATGCTTTGGGAGCTTGTGTTGATGTCTGTTGGATATAGGACACGTATATGGAGAATCAGTTCCTGAACGGTTATAATCTGAGTTAAATTTAGGAGAAAAAAAACACATTATGGTCTTGTGGTTTTTTCCTTTCTAATTAAGTGCTAGGGAAAAAAGTTAAAACACCTGATTAGGCGAAATCGACCTACATGCATTGTTTCCTTTAAAAAGCATATACAAGAGGGCAAAAGGACTTGCTAGTTTTGTTAAACCATGATCCAAGTTCTAACCATTTGACTTAAGTATGTAATTCCTTTGGACTTTCCTTTTCTTTTTCTTTACGTGTACTTTGTCTTATGTATTGCTGACTAACCATGGAGTAATATATATTTTAAAAGGAAAATGGAGGATATGATAAAAGGTAAAAAATAAAAATTATAAAAATTGCCGTTTTCCTGACTTGGAATTGTAGTAAATGGTTGAGCTCAGAAAGCTTTTATATTGATGCGGTCACTCGTTTAGAATCTGTATATTTCATTCTCCCAAGTCCCAACCGTTACTGGCCTAATTGATTTTAGTTCCTTACCTTTTTGGTCAAAAGTTGCATGGAGTTGAGTTGATTTTTAATAACTTATTTTGAAAGGCATTCATAAAAAAATGCATTGTTTATCTCTATTATCTAGATACATTATTTATATATATATATTATTTTTTATGGTGCGAATATTTGCAAATTTGATAATTAAACTACGGTTTCTATTATGGACGTTTGTATTAAAACCTTTGTCTTTGTAGTGCATTTGCAAATATTTTAACTTGCATATTCATACAATAGAATGTATGTATATGTATGTGTATATTATGAAAATTGTTAAATTAATTAGTAAAGCATCTAATATTCACAAAATTAGGAGGTCTTGAAAAACTTAATAATTTTAATAAAAAAGTTGATTAATTAGCTACTAAATAATAAAATAAGAGATTATACGTCATAACAACATAATTTCATTGTTTTTTTTAAAAAAAAAATTGTGCATGAACATAACTTAGTTTTGCATAAGAAACCGTCAAGAATAGGAAAAAATAAAATCAAATATATATTTAACGGTTTAACCTATCAACTTTTATGCAAATAAGATTGAACAATAAGAGAGAACCTAAAAGCTTAAGCATTAAGACTCAAAAAATATAATTAATTTGCACAAATACCTTTTAAAAGTTAATAATTGCAAAGACATTAGTATAGAAAGGAGAATCTCGTACAATTTTATTACTTTTAACCTAAAAGCTAGATCCTATAAGATATTGTATTGCCATATATATATATATANNNNAAAAAAAAAAAAAAAAAAAAAAAAAAAAGAGTTTCAAGTCAATGAGACTTTCAAGTTTCAACCTTTTATGACAACAAAATATTAGAAGTAGAAAAAGAAAAGAAAAAACTCTTTAAATCAACAAATTAGCGGGGGGACAATCAATAAAGCCTTAGCCGTAAACAGGCACCTGGTTTTGGCCACCACCGTGTCCGTGTTGATATCACCGGGTGATAATTTGGATCTAACACTAAATTTTTTCGGAATTTAAAAATCACTTACTAATTAATTTATTAGTATCAATATAATAATACATAAATAATCTGTTTAATTTAAAATTGATAAAAATTGACATGCATAATTTAAATAAATGCATAAAAATTAAAAATAATAAAATAATTTATTATATTGTCAATTGAAAAATAAAATAAAATATTTTATTATTATTAAAATAAATTAAACAAGTCAGATTGATAGGAAACATTTCCGTTAACACCCCTCATTAGCAGCATGTCTATAAAAATGACTTGTCGTAATTCTCTACTTTTCAATATATCTTTAGAAAAATGGGTGTTTAATCTTTTCTGATTACATATGCAAAATACCACTTTTTTTACTTTTTAGAGAGTAGTTAGTTTGTATATTGATACTATGGTGGAGTAGTTGCTTCTCCTTACGTACATTCTGATCTCTCTCTCAGAGACATACCATCAGAAAAATTAAGAAATACAAATAATCTCTGGTCAAATTAAAACAAACAAGAAAATTATTATGGGAACTCCATTTTTGAATGAATTGAAGAAGCAAGCTTCTTTCTTCTTCGAAGACAAGATTAAAACTGCTCGTTTGGTTCTCACAGATGCAACACCTACACAACTGTATGTACCACTCTGTTCTTAATCTTCTTGTTTGTTTGTTTGTTTTTTTTCCCTTTAGAAAAAAAAAATGTTTGTGTGTTTTTGTGGGGTGGGATAATATACACAGAATGACAGAAGAAGCCACAAATGGAAATTCATGGCCACCAGACACACGTACCTTTGGAGTTATTTCCAGAGCTGCTTTCGAAATCGATGATTACTGGAGGATTGTGGACATTCTACACAAAAGGTTTAATTCCTCCCAAGTTCCACTCCTAATTTTCTTATATCTTGTAATCAAGCTGATCATTCATCGTTGAAATTCATTGAGCTGTGTTTTTCTTTTCATTTTGGAAAAAAACAAAATAAAAAAACAATACACTGGTGGTTCAGGTTGATGAACTTTGATAGGGAAAACTGGCGAGGGTCTTACAAGGCTCTAATATTATTAGAACACCTTCTCACTCATGGACCTCTAAGCGTTTCTATGGAGTTTCAGGATCATAAACATGTTATCAAAAACATGGGAAGCTTTCAGTATATTGATGAGAAGGGGTTTGTATTTGTATTTTCCATTATATATGTATATATTATATATGTAAAAGATAAAATTTTCATTTTTCACATGCAATCAGGTTCAACTGGGGCCTAAGTGTGAAAAAGTTATCAGAGAGAGTATTGAAGCTTCTTGAAGATGAGATGTTTCATAAACAAGAGAGGGTCAGAGCTCATAATCTAACTCGAGGAATTCAAGGGTTTGGGAGCTTCAATCAGCGTTCCTCTTCCAGTAGTACAGAAGAAAGCCTGGAATGCTTCACCAGTAAAATTTATGGGAGATGTAATTCTCAATACAACGATCATGATGATCAAAATCAGGAAACCGAGTTCTCGGCCTCGAACAGATTTTTCTTTGTTGATGAAGATGGGATTGATAGAAAACAGCATATGGATTTGGAATCCAGAAAACCAGAAAAGAATTCAGACTCCAATTGGATGAGTACAGAAGATGGATATAACAGAGAGGATCATCCATTTTGTACCAAGAATCAGCATCAGTTCACAGATTCCCTGCTTTCTTCTATGGAATGAAAATATGAAATTTAGAACAACAATTTATAGGTTTGTGATAGGATTACTGTCCAAAGAATTCATGTTTGTGTGTATAGAAATTAGAACCGTTTGAGATTACTTAGTCGTAGACATATTATTTTGTGCATGGTGAAAAATATTTAAATGCTTTGTGGCTGAAAAAACCTTGTTTTATGTGTGTACTACTGATTTTACATTTGTGAAAAATTATAGTGTTACAATATTATAAAAACTGGTTTTAAAAAAATACATATATTATTATTAGGAAAGTTGTCTTTTGCAAAGTTAATAGTTTAACAAATGCTCAGAGTATTGTAGACATTACTTACAATCAAATTATTATAAAGAATATAAATTTAACTAACAATATATATATTGAAAAGAAAAATCAAGTCAAAAATAAAAAAGCCAATGAATGAGAAAACAAATATAAAACAAAATTCTTAACTTTCATAAGGTATTCTCTCAAACAAACTCCATAGGTACAAAGTCCTTTGCTTCGAAACAAGTAACTTATGCTGTTTGATAAAAACAAAAATTGCTCGAGAATTGGCTTCTTGGTTTCTCTCATTGAATTTTACTCGGAAGCATTTGGAAATTCTGAATTAGAGAGTAAATGATGTATAACATCTAACTTGTTTAAAACACCTAGAAACAAAAATAGATGAAGCCCTTCTGGTTGTTAATCCCAGAACAGAGATTAATCAAGAAATAAATCATAAACTGAGACTAAATTACATAAAACTGAAGCCATCAATATATATATGTTTCAAAATCCTTTGTTCTATGTCTAAAGGGATCTTTTATTACACCAGAACTCAATAAGTAGAATTGCAAATCAATGTAATAGCATAACACTCCTTGATGGTGCATAACAGATTGGCATTTTGTGCAGCCAAAAGGATAAAAAAGATAAAAATACTGGAAAGGTAATATTCAAAGACAGAGGATAACAAAATCTGATCACTTTGGCAGTCAACTTCCTGCCTTCTCAAAGTAATCACTCCAACATGCAAATGACATAGAAGGATAACCAACCTGTTAAAAACTAGACTTAAAAGAAATGAATGCGGTACTATCTCTCTCAGTGGTCCTATAGTTATTTGTATCAGAAGCATTTCCTATGCACAATTGATGGCCCGGACTCATCGTACTCTGCCTTTGCAATCCACATCTGCAGTCAGAGAACATGTCATTATTCCAATCGGTAAGAACCCAGGAACAACTCAGACCGTCATGTTGAAATTAATATAGGAATGAATTATGAAAACAAACCTGCTGAAAGGTGCTGAGGGAAGCCAAGATAGAACCTCCAATCCAGACACTGTACTTCCTCTCAGGTGGAGCAACCACCTTGATCTTCATGCTGCTTGGGGCAAGGGCAGTTATTTCCTTGCTCATTCTATCAGCAATGCCTGGGAACATGGTTGTACCACCAGAGAGGACAATGTTACCATACAGGTCTTTCCTGATATCAACATCACACTTCATGATCGAGTTATATGTGGTTTCATGGATTCCTGCTGCCTCCATCCCTATCATGGAAGGCTGGTAAAGGACTTCTGGGCATCTGAAACGCTCAGCACCGATGGTGATAACCTGCCCATCGGGCAGCTCATAGCTCTTCTCAACTGAGGAGCTGGTCTTGGCAGTCTCCATTTCCTGCTCAAAGTCAAGAGCAATGTAAGCCAGCTTTTCCTTCATATCCCTCACAATTTCACGTTCGGCTGTGGTGGTGAAAGAGTAACCACGCTCGGTAAGAATTTTCATCAGGTGATCAGTGAGATCACGACCAGCCAGGTCAAGACGGAGGATGGCATGAGGGAGTGCATAACCCTCGTAGATGGGGACAGTATGGCTGACACCATCACCAGAATCCAACACAATACCTACACAGAAAAGGCAAAATCACCATCTAAGTGTCTTAGATGATAAGGTAGAAAAATATATTTCATCAAAAAAACTTTAAACTTTACTATATGTGAACAGACTCCTGCATTCAGCTGACAGTGATATTGTATTGTGCAGAAAATGGAAGCCGCTTAACTGGATCACCAAAGCTCATGTCTTGTGATGGATAACAGGACTCAAGAGTGCAATACTTAATCAATAAATTATAAAGTTTTATAAATTAAGAGGGACGCTAATTTAACTGCTAGTAACAGAATTTTAAAACCCAAGCCACACCAATAAACCACTGGGCTCAAAATAGAATGAGAATGAAATCTCAGCCTTCAATTCACAGTGATTCGGACATCTTCCCATGTCAAAACAATCTACAAAAAAAGCTGAAAACCTTGCTGTCAAGAAATTAATGAAACTGCTCACCAGTTGTACGACCACTTGCATATAGGGAAAGAACAGCTTGGATGGCCACATACATAGCAGGTGCATTAAAAGTCTCAAACATGATCTGGGTCATCTTCTCACGGTTAGCTTTGGGGTTGAGAGGAGCCTCGGTTAGGAGAACTGGGTGCTCTTCTGGGGCAACACGAAGCTCATTATAGAAGGTGTGATGCCAAATCTTTTCCATGTCATCCCAGTTGCTCACAATACCATGTTCAATTGGGTATTTCAGAGTTAAAATACCACGCTTGGATTGAGCCTCATCACCAACATAAGCATCTTTCTGGCCCATTCCAACCATCACACCAGTATGACGTGGACGACCTACAATGCTAGGGAACACAGCTCTTGGAGCATCATCTCCAGCAAATCCAGCCTTAAAAGGTAACACAATAATCAGCCAACGACAAGAAAAGGCACAACCTGTACTTGCATAGCTATTAAAGTTAATGTCAAAATGAAGATAGACCAAATTTAATACCTTGACCATTCCTGTTCCATTATCGCACACCAATGGCTGAATGTCCTCAGCTTCTGCCATTTTATACTACCTGCAAAATTACAACAGTTTACAATAAATAGTTAAATACTGGATTTTTTTAAAAGGAAAAGCAATTGTATACTTATTATTCGCAAAACGTGCCATCTCTCAGCTAGACTATCGTATGCATATACATAAAACAAATTACTGGACGGCATAGTGACATCCTAATGACTACTTCTACATAAATTCATCAGAGAATTTCTTTCAATCCAAACTAAATGGCTCTAAATAACCAAATTTTGCAGTCATTTCCAAAATGAGAGCCTATGAAAGTTTTGACTTCGTAAATAGGATGCTGTAAACATGAATGGAATCCCCTTCAGCCTATCTAGTCAGAATATGTATACCATTCTATCCTTAACCATCATCATTCTCTTCTTTCATAAATATTGTTTCTGATTTGCAATTTAGCTATAGAACCATCTTATCATCCCCAAATCGATGGGTAGGAAAATCACAAGATCAATCCATGACTGATATTTTCAATCACAATATCAGTCCATTTCAAGAATGCAGGTTATGCATTCTCTCTCTCTCTCTTTTTTTTTTTTTTTTTTTATTTATTTATTCTTTTTGATCTCCCCATTTTCTTGGTTCAATGCAATTCCTACCGTTCCATATCTATGCTGACAAAAAAAAAAACAATCAATCATACAATCAAAATTTCTAGAATGAATTTCTCGAATGAAAGAAATTCTGGTTTATAAACATTCCCACACAACTGGGCATTCAAAAGTAAAAAAAAAAAAAGAAAAAAGAAAAAAAAACCACCACATTCATCATTTTAAAGCAGACATACAACCTCTCTAAAAGCAAAACCAAAACAAAAGAAAATTAAGACAAAGAAAGAACAATGCAGATATATATAAATGTAGTAAATTTATCTGTAATGAAGAATACCCAGAAAGAAATGCGAAACAGAAAGCAAAGTATCACAAAAAAAAAATGAATGAAAGCAATTCAAAGATCCAGATCCTAAGAAAGAGAGATAGAACAGAAAAGAGAGAAAAAATTGACCTGTATGAATGCGAATGACAGAGATAGAAGGCGTTTGTTAGGGAGATTGAATGGAAAAATGAGGATGCATCTCAATATTTATATATACGAAAGATTGAGATGGAAATGAGATCTGGGTCGTTGGATTTGTACACTCTGGAATCGAAATTTCTTCATTTTCTTTGGCAATTGAAAGCCAAGAGAGTCAGAGACGTTAGAAAAACGCGCGCATGGGCCGCTCTACGCTAGGCTGGGCTTGGCCTTTGGCGGGGTTCTTTCCAATCATTTTCTTTATTTTCCATTTTTTATTATTATTATTATTATTATTATTATTATTATTATTTCTTTCTCGCTGGCACCACTCTAGCAACCCCAAGTAAAGCTATATAATTTAACCTATTTTTGAAGCATACTATATCCAAGAAATAACAATTAATGTATTTCATGAAGGTAGGTAGATTCATGATGGTAGTCCATAAAGATTTTATTTTTTTGATTTATTTATTGAAATCGGTATAACTACCGCAATGGCAAAGCCTATTTCCTTGAATAATTATCCAAGATCGAATCTTTCCATTTTTAATATCAAAAGACAAAAAAAAAAAAAAAATCAACTTATATAATATGCTCTTTTTCTTTGGAAACAATCAAAACTGACAATTATCACTAATGTTTAATTCAAGATTCCTACTTCAATCAGGTTTGGAGAAAATATAAATTGTGTTTACTAATTTAACATATATCCAACTATACAATACGCTTGAGCTTGAATGATATTTCTTGAAGGGTATTTTGTTTATATATTAGTTTATTTTTATAGAGAATGATTTTTTGTTAAAATTAGCATTTGTGTCGAGGTGGGTGAACTTAATTTTGTAATTTGTATTCCGTATGGTCCAAACATCCTAATAATACCCTTCTTGCTTAAGTTGCAACGAGGCCCAAAACAAAAAGAGACACAATCTGTCATTGTCTCTTTATTATAGTTTTGGTTAACTTGTCTCTTTATTGTAGTGGTCAATAAGACAAGAAGGCAATGAATCAACCTTGCAAGTGAAATATGTCCCCAAAATAACTCATTTATTCTTTTAAAAATCAATAGTGTTTTTATTCCAAAATGCTTGAGTCAGAATTTGTGGTGTTTTGTGCACAGCATCCAAACAATCTGCAGTTTTCCGAAATTCAAAGTCTTTGTTTTCAGCTACTATAACTAATGTGCTAAAACAATTTTGAGCCTTTTAATGCATTGTTGAAGATCAAGGAAATTTTTTTTTTTCTTTTTCTATTTTCTTTATCCTCTTAAAAGGAGAGGATTATGAGTGGGAAAGAATTTATATATATTTTTTTGGGTAGAAAAGTAAGAAAGAATGTTGATAAATAATAAGGCAAAATTATATAGTACGATTGGTGGGAAATGAAATCTTAATAAAGCAGGGATTCCCCAACCATGTAACGTCAACATTCAGGCTAAAAAGGTATATCTATCCGAAAAAATTACTAAAAAAAATTACCGTCCAAGAAGAAAAGAAAATTAAAATAGGTTTTCTTTTTGCTAAATTTTATATGCAGCGTCTTTTTGCGGAAATATATGCTTTAATGATGCACACCAGCTATGGAAAAGTGCACTGAAATACTTTTATCTTCTCTGGGACCAGCTTGGCTACCAGCTTACAACATCTTAAATTGCTTAGCGTCCACCATGGATGATAACATAAAATAAAGTTAGGATTTCAAAGTTGTACTAAGATCACCTAGACTAGGCAGTAGACATTTCTTCAGAAACCCAGAACATTTTGTCATTTTCAGAAAGATACAGAACCATCAGTCATGGCCACTGCTTTACATTGTAATCTTTGAGAAACAAGCATTTGGTCAGGACCAAATCAGAGAAGATCCATAACAAGAGCCTATCTCCATTTAGGAATGCTCACAGAAAGCATCTTAAGTGTTGCTTTTCTAAACTTTGCCAGTTGGTGATGGAAATTATGCATCCCATTATGAAATCAGATAAAAAATGATTGACCCATTTTGAAAGATAAGATGAATTTAGAGCATAAGATTCAATTCAGATGCAGACTAGTTCCCAAATGATTTAAATAAATTACGAGAACAAGTAGGATGAATAACCTTTTTGTTCAAATACAGTACACTGTCTAAATGAAACACTAAAAATATTCATGAAACTGGAACAAAATGTGACCTATACTTCAGAACTGGTGAGAATGAACATAACACCAAATGGGCCAAGGAGCAGGCTCACCAATATCTTCTCTATAGAAATGGCGGTAGAATTACCCATCTGCGCGGATACTTGGGTCTTCCTTCCTTTCCATCAAATAACTGCAGACAAGGTCGCATCAAAACATTAGTTTTTAATGAGGCTAATCTCCATACAATAAAAGACGTATGCATATCTAAACATCTGGAAAAGTCTCCGGCCTTGTAACAGAGATCAAATTTCAACTTTACTAAGCTTTGGGGAGAGTTTAGGGGATGGGAGAGGGCTAGCTTTCATTGTTTAGTACATAAGCCTAATGGACTCCAAAACGAACCAAAAGAAATACAACACATGCAAAACCTACCAACAACAACACAAACTCTGTGTTCTACCAAGATATAAAATTATATACACATGATTATACATGTATATGTGCAACAATGGTATACTCTTAAAATGATGACTTCATGCAATAAAAGTCCAATGAAGGTTGGCCTAAATGTAAAAAAAGAAAATCCAAACACTAAAATGGAAAGCAAATGCAGTCTTTAATTATGGAATTAGTTCAGCAAGAAAGAAGAGGAAGTATTTACCAAAAAAAAGAAAATAATAATAATAATAAATAAATAATAGAAGAGGAAGTTACCTTTTTCAGTCGGCGGTGCTTTGCGAGGGCCCAGTTGGTCATGATAGAAGCAGCAACTATGAGAAAAATATAACCTGCAACTGTTTGTGTTGCAATGTTGAAGCCCACCCATTGATAGATCTCTGTTGTGTAATTTGCACATGTCACAATATTAAACAAAAATCCACATGGAATTTGATACCCTCCACTCCCATTAGGGCCACGCAGATTCCTAAGCAAGATATGGCAATAGAAGTTTGCAATTTGACAAAGTATCCCAAACCCAAAGCCAATCTTAATTTGCTGTTCACTAACAGGGGTGTAGAGTGGGTGATTCACATAGTATGCTATATAACAGCCAAAGGTCCAATAATAAGCACAATTGCGGAACACATTGGAGAGTGGTGAGGTTGCATGGCTAAATCGATGCACGAAAAATGTTTCCATAATACGTTTGAAGTAATGGAAACACCAATAGTATAAAGCATATGTCTGGATTGGGTGGACAACACGCTCTCCTTTGTAGCCAAAGTACTGGTACACAGGAAAGAAGTAAAAGACAGGATAAAGGATCAAAGGACCCAAATACTCAAAAAAGAAAAGTGTACGATAGGAAACTTGCGGGCCCAGGTCCTTAAACACTACTGTTAAGTTATCCGAGTTTCCACCAGAGTAATCTTTGAGATTTTTCTTGTACTGAAGGACAGTAGGCCTCTCCTTGGAACCCGGTTGGATGGGGAGGGTCAGTCGCTGTCTTGCAGGATAGAACTTTTTGGCTGTTGATGTTAAGGCATACAATCAGGGCATTGTAATCATATTTGTGCTACCAATGGTAGAATACAGCATACAATCTTCTTTTCGTAAAGTATTTATTAAATTGTTTATGTGACAGATGAGGGTTAAAATGAAGTGGAATAATTACAAAAGCATACAAGTAGAACCAATAATCAGCGTTGAGAACTTCAAATACAATGAAGCTAAAGGCCCATAACCAATAATCCAAGCAACTTTAAGTGCAAACTTAGTTACAAAACCCGTAACATCAACTCTGTTTCAAGCATGCAAGAGGAATCAAGAATCACCATTGACAGCTTCAAATCAATTGAAACTAGAGGTCCATAACCTATCCAAGCCAATTAATTGTAAAGCTTGTTATAATACCAAGAACATGGACTCTGTGTAGAGTTCTGTTTCACCTCTGCTGCCTAGCACAGCAATAAGGGAAAATATTGCACAGGGATGTTATCTACTTATAAGATACCTTGTTGTCTAAACTATTGAATGCAATACCATAATTTTCAAACAGGAATGATAGTCCTATGTAATTTAGAGAATAATTAAACATATGATCTCTAAAAGCCAAAACATGAATCTCACTAACTCAAACATAAAACTCCTGCCACAAATCCAAGACCCAGACACCCAGCAAGCGCTCAACAAAAGTGGTTACTTATGAGTAATATGGTTATCACAATCAATCAGATAATGTTTGCCAAAAGGAGTTGGTACCAGCAAAAGCATAACAGCCTAAGCTCATTCACTGATACAAGTTCCAAAACAAAGGAAGCAAATGAACTTACTTCTCCGATGGATAGCCTCCTGCAGATCAGCTACCGTGGCCTGCAAAACAACATAAAAGACTAACTCCATCACAGGTGTACCCAGATGGGCTCCAATAAACTTCTGAGAAAATTTATATATGAGATTGTACTTTTTTGTTTGGGTTTATTGAACTTTAGCACCCTCTACTTTGGCCAAGTTAAATATTGGCCTTTAAAATGTTTCACATTAGACCCTCAATTTACAATTTGTTTCACATTAATTCAATTATCAAATTGACTAACACGAAATTTAAAAGTTGAGAAAATTGACTAATTTTTTCATTAATCAATTAAACAATCTTTTTCTTCATCTTGTTTGTAAATTGAAAAAATTAGTCAATTTTCTCAAACTTTTAACTTTTTGTTAATCAATTTAGGAATCAATGTGAAATTTCAAATTGTAAGGTGAAAGCCTAACGTGAAAGTTTTAAACTTCAGGCCCAATGTACACCCTAGCCAAAGTACTAGCAAGTGCAATTAACCCTTTTTGTTTTTTCAGTTTTTGATCAATTCTAGTTAAAAAAAATCAAGCTTTTTTTTTTTCACTCAATGGATTCTAGCCCAACCATTTCTCCATGTTAAGCTGAGATACCCACAAATCACCACAAAATGAGGAAAGAAAAAAAGATCAGGGGAAAAAGAGAACATACGGAATCGTTGAGCTCAAGGCCACCCTTGACAACTTCTTTACCGCTACGTGAAACGACGGTCACCTTCATCTTCGAAGACCAAAGTGACAGAGATCCACTTCACAAAATAGTGTAAAGACTAGGAATTCTTTCAAATCGAGAACGATTTCATGCAAGATCCATGCACAGAGTATAGGTCAACAATCAAGAAGAAGGACTGGAAACCCGCATGAGATCTCAAAATGGGCAGAATCTCTATAAGATGCAGAAAAAATTCCAGTTGGGTGTTGGTTTGGGAGATGTGAACAATAATTGTGTATGGTTGGGGCGTTGAGCTAACTGCAATGGCTGATGAACCACATTTCTTATTCAATTTCTTATCTCAGTTGGGCTTTACCAAGGTCTTCTCCTAGTGGGCCATGGCTTTTACTATCCAGAACCTGGACATTTCATCGTCTGAATCTGAAGCCGTTTTAGCAGATGGCCAACTTATCTGAAATTATATAAAATTCAATTTATATGTTTTTTATAAAAAAGAAAAAGAAGAAAGAATTGTTGGGTTTGGAGAAATTTAATTATATGCTTATATTTAATTAAATATGCTTTTTTTTTTCTTTTGATATCTTCGAATTTTGTTGATTGTTATTAAATGGAAATATTTTTTGAAATTTCAAAACTTTCAAAAACTGAAAAGGAAAATATTTTTCATAATTTTACCATTTTTAAAATAATTAAAATAGTTTTATATTTAATATAGTTTAATTATATTTTAGCAAATTTATATTGAAGTATTAGTTGATGTGAGAAACGAATTAAATATTAAAAAAAAAGTAAGTTTTTTTTTCCTCTATTGGAAATTTTAATGTATTTTGATCCAATTCTTATGGGCCTTTAAGAGGCTGTCATATTCATCTGATTAAGCCCTAGTGATTTTCATTCATTCATTCCATTATCTAACTAATTTTGCAAAATTTATGGCTCTTAAGAGCATCTCCAATGGAATGTGAATTGCTAAAATTAACATGCCACATAAGTAAATATGGATATTGTTTTGAAAAAATACACTCCAATGATAATGTCTAAAATAAATATCAAGATGACGTGGCCTAGACATTGTCAAGGAGAATGTCTACTTCTGGAGGCTCTGTCAGACATTGTCAAGTTGCCTAAAAAGTAAAATTTACCTTAAAAATCTAATTTGTTCAAAAATTAAAAATACTTAATAAAATATATAATTAATTAATAACCATAAATAATATTTGTGCATATTACCATTGGAGAACAATTTTTAAATTGAATGTGCATTTATGCCACGTAAATTTAGACAGTGTCTATTTCTATGCCACATATATAGCAATCAACATTCACCATTGGAGATGCTCTAGCTAACATAGATGCACTGGTAGCAGCTACCATATCAATTGGAAAAAAAAATGAAAAATGAAAAGAAAAAGGAATGATTAAGATGAAAGAGAGAGCTATTAGTTTCTCTTCTTAACCGAGATTTGTGTACGTCATTATCTTCCTACTATAATGGACCATAATCTGAATTAATATTGAATTCTTCACTAAGACCCTGTTTGCTTATAAGGAAACAGTTTCCTAATCTATTGGAAAAGATGAATAATGTATTGTCCATGAGCTGCCACTTTTAACATTTAATTTAACATTTGTTAAAATAGAAAAGAACAAAAAGTAAAATCAAAATATTTCTTAATAATGAAATACAATCAAATTTTACGTGTTTATTAACAAAAAATAATAAGAAATCAAATTTTACGTGTGTTTCTAAATAGGAAAGTTTATTTATTTATTTATTTTTTTCTTTTGAGGCTCACGTTGGATATCTTTTACCAATTAAACAGAAAAGGTCAATTTTCCTTATAACATCTTCACTGTTTGGCAATCGTTAGCTCCCATTAGGACTTGTCGAAAAAAGAAACGGAAAGAAAGAAAAGGAGTGTATTATTCTAAGACTAATCAATTTCTCTGTCACTCAAAATTATAACTTTTTAAATGATGAAAAATCTCAGAATATACATTGCTGTGAGAAATACTACAATGTTAACACATTTTCATTCTTAAGACAAATTCAAGTGTGCAAGCCAATATAAAATTTAGCATTGAAGTTATTAGACAGAGAATCGAAGTTACCAAGCTAATAAAAAATACCATGTACAGAGGAGGAAGTAGAAATCAAAAGGCAGAGAATTTGTTGAAGTTTTCCAAAGAAAAACTGTAAAGACATCATCTCTGCAATTCTAAACTCCTTGATAAATGCATCACAAATTTTTATCTATGTATTTCCTACATTCAGTCGAATAAGCAAAATGCTGATCAGCTGATCTTTTGAATCCTCGAGATGAAAAAGTTGAAGAAGCTGATGACTCATCTATGGCAAATTAGGTTTTTGGAAATTTACACAGATAGTAACCATCAACATCACAACAAATTATGCAAAATATATTATTCATATAACTTGATGATATAGAATCCTCTATTTCATCTTCTAAGTTGTGTTTAACAGTTTTCCTTGTTCAATCGCTACATGTATTATAGTTTTCCATCGAAGATAAAATATAATATAAACAAGCTACTGCTCAAAGTGTGTAATTGTATTACTAAAATTCAATTCGACTAAAGCTGCAATGTGTAAATGTATAAAAACAATGTTCAATGTATAAAGAGAAAAGACATGTCTCTTCATTCTTTCCTATTTTGTCCATTTTGTATATATAAGATAACTCAAAAAAAATAAAAATAAAAATCCTCGGATTGAGAAAACTCATATTGTCAAAAGAGTAAAACCTGGACGAAGTAATAGTGGGAGGAAGTATCTTATCATTCTCAAAAGGTGAAGGAATGAAGATGCATCATTAGCAGAATTCAACTCGACGGAGACTACTTAAGGCACTTAACAGTTAACCATAACTCTTAAGTACCCAAAACTTGAACTGCAAAATTAAACGGCAAGGCTCATTTTTTTTTCAGGTCTTTTTTTAAAAATAAAAAAAGCTCAAAGTTCATTGTTGTGGCTACCTCTTCACTGCTTTTTAATCGCTAGTTCCCACTCTTTTCATCTCTGTAATAAGATTTATCACATTTAGAAAAATATTAAAGGAAAGAAAGAAATAGAATAATTCTAGACTAAAATATATATATAAAGATGAAAAATCAACACCTTTTCAATCTTGTGAGTTGTAGCAAGGGGTTACCATTAGCATAAAGACTAGTCCAACTGTCAAGGATTAGTTCCCAGTCCCACCCTTTTCATCTTTGTAATAAGATTTATCCCCTGTAGGGGGGGAAGGACAGAAAGAAAAAGAACAATTCTAGACTAAACGATATATAAAAAATGGAAAATCAACACCTTTTCAATATTGTGTGTTGTAGTAAGAGGTCACCATTAGCATAAAAACTAGTCCTTGTCCAAAGATCTAAGCTATCTAAAATTTAGGATAGAAGTTATTAGACTGATTAAATGGAAGACTACTTATTGTCTACGACAGTAGTATTATGGGAAGGAAGTTGACTGAATTGCTTTTTTAAGAGTATTGAACTAAAGTAATGTGAGGCAGAAAACTATGTGCCATGCAAGAAAAAAGGTGATTCCTACAAGTACACTGAGAAGTGAGTAGAAACCAAAAGACAGCTCTTGTTGAAGTCTCTGGTTAAATTGTAAGGACCTATGATTTCTGCAATTCAGAACTCCTTGATAATGCATCACAAATTTTTTTTTATTTAGTTCCTACAATCAGTAAAATAAGCTAAATGCTCAGCTGGTCATTTGAATCTTTGAGATGAAAAGATGCCTCCACTGATGACTTATCAATGACAAATTAGGTCTATGGAATACTGGAAATTACACAGATAGAAACCATCATATTACAATTTACAACAAACAACGAAAAATATAAATTATTCATATAACTTCATATTGAGGAAAATTCTACTTCGTCTTATAAGATGTGTTAAAACAATTTTCCTTGTTCAAAAGCTACATGCAATATAATTTTCCGTCAAAGATTGAACACAATTACAAGCTATTGCTAAAAGTGTTTATAAACCTAAAAGCAATTGGACCAAAGATGTGTGATGTATATGTATATGTATATGTATATGTATATGTATATGTATATGTATATGTATATGTATATGTATATGTATATGTATATGTATACGTATATGTATATGTATATAGAGAGAGAGAGAGAGAGATGCCACTTCATTCTTTCAAATTCCAGAAACAGCATTTAGAACACAAGAATGAAAGATAGATATTAAAGAGGAAAAAAACAAAGGAAAAGAAAATAACAAAATATCATGTAATGAAAGAAGCATTGCAAAAAGTACATGAAAAGAAATAGATGATTAATCATGAGAACAGAGTACAAACAGGTTAAAAGATACAAATCCATCTCAGTGATAAGGATTCATTGTGACACTCACTGAAAATTTTTTACAGATACCCTCTTACTCAACAGCTACTCTACCATCATAGACACCCTTCTCTATCTGCACCTTTGCACAAAACTTATCAGTGGCCACAGCTAATAACCTCGCATTCAATCTGTGATACGCTCCATTCACAATCCTAACAAGGCCACCAATCTGTAGAATCACAGTTTCAAGTTTTTCTTGATCAACTCTCAAAACATGCTTACTGTCAAGCATTTCAATCTCCCCACATATTTGTCAATCACTTTTCGAACACCTTTTTGCTTATAATACCCCTTTTCAGCCAAAGCTTTAGTCATAACCTTAACAATGATTCCTTCACAAAGTCAATAATCTTTCCTATTAATCTTCTCTTTCTTCTCCTCCTTATCTCTTATAAATCCCTCCAAAGCTGAACTACCACCACCTCCATTTCTTCCTGAACTCCCACCAGCTTTGCTTCTCTCATTCTTATCGTTCTCTGCCTCTTCAACCACCAACCTCGAACTCTCCCCTTTCTCCTTTGTTCCAGGCTTCGACAACCACACCAAGTGCAACACCAACCTATACCCTAACCCTAATGAATCAATTTTCCCCAAAAAGAGAGGAGGGGAAAAGTGCCAAAGAAAAAATTAAGAGCAACGCTACAACTACCAAATTTATTAACTAAATTGTTTATATTCAATTATGTTAGAAATTAATTTTTGGAAACTAGCAATAATATATAATGAACCCAGAACCTGCACTTTTGATACCATATTAAACCACTATCCAGTACCACTATTTTCATAAATTCGAACTTGTCAGAGGTGGATTGGAAATTAATTATATATGTTTAACACTTTGAATAAGTCTTCCACCTGTCAGGGAAGTTAACATTTCTAAAGCTTTGACTAATTTGCTTAATGTAATTTCTTCTTCTTAATGGAAAATCTTTTGTTGTCCCACAAAAAAAAAAAAAAAAAGGAAAAATTTTAAATTTTTAAAAGATAGATGTTTTTCTTTTTCTTTCATAGAAAAGGATTTAAAAAATAATATAGTTTTAAACTTAAAAATCAGCCCCCCTTTCTTTATTTTATTTTATAAAAATATACACATCGATATGTGCATGGCACTCTGTCTTTATATATGCTACGAAAAATCCAGAGGAAATTACATGAAAAAAAAGGTGCTTGTCCAACCTCCTAGGCATTTAGAAGCATATCCAATACAAAACAGAATTACTTGCCAATCACATTAGCCAAAATACAAAATCTTTGCTGAAATTAAAGCATTATCAAAATTTAGCAAAGAACAGAAGAAGTTGCGAACACATATTTATTCCTTCTCAGGTTGTTTCAGCTTGGCCTTGTCAATATCCTCTACAGGGGGCAATGTCTGCAAAAAAAAAAAAAATGCGAGGAATGAATTAGAAAATGGTAATATTTAGACGAGAGTTAAAATAGCAAACTTATATTGGCATTTCATCAAACAGGTAACACGAGTATTAAGCTCATTAAAGTACAGCATTTTACTGATATTAGGCCCGGCTGGCACTATGCCTTATAAAAAAACTATAGTCCACACATTGGAGAAGAAGCAGAAAACCCAAGAAAAAGAAAAAAGAAAAAAAGGGCAATCAGTTTTCAGAGAGCATGGCCGTGGCATATCAAGCATTTCATCGAACAGGTAACAGACATTGAATTAGGATCAAATAATAGAAGAAAGAAAAAAGTTTTACAAGGTCAGGCTTGTAGATATTGTGAACGACAGAGGCGCCGGCGAGAAGCGAAACGACGACGACGACGCAGGAACATGCCATTGAAGGAGTGCCTGTCGGCTTCCTCCCTCCCCCAAATTTCTGATTCATTCCCAAACCCACCACCACTCCACTGCCGCCCCCAATGGATTTTTGTCACCTACAGAGTAGAGTACCCAAAACAACCGGGCCTCCAGGTTTTCTCCGTTAATTCAATCGACCCGAGCCCGGTGTTTCCGAATCTTATTAGGGTCTCGTAAGGGAAAGGAAAAGATAGGAAAAGGAAAAAAATGAAATGACTAGTTTTTTTTTTTTTTTGGTGAAAGAAATGACTCTAGTTATTGTTTGAATTAGGGGTGCGCGCACGGTCTGGTTTGGTCTGATTTTTTATAAAAATTCAGACCAAACCATAGATAGTGGTTTAGTTTAACAACAAACCAAACTAAACAATTAGGACCATTCAAACCAAACTAAACCAAACCATTTATAAACGGTTTAGTTCGGTTTGGTTTAACGGTTTAGACTGTGATATTTAATTTTACAATTCAAAATAACTACAAGACTAAAATTTAATTTTGTAGTTCAAAATTTAAACTAATTTTAATACTACAATACTAAATTTCAATTAAAAATATTACAATTCAAAATCTAAATTAAAACAAAGTATTACAATCCAAACTAAAAATTAAAAATATATATTAGTTATATATATTATTAATAATAAAAAATATTATAAATGTATATAATATTAAGTGCGGTTTGCGGTTTGGTCTGGTCCAAAAATTATCCAAACCGCAAACCAAACCATTAATAACGGTTTTTTAACATAGTAAACCAAACNAGTTTTAATAGATTATATAGATATAGATTTAAAATATTTTATTAGATTTTAACTTTAATTTTAGAGATTTACCCAAATACAGATTTATAGATTTTAACTATTTAAAATACGATTACACTATTTTCAAGTGTAGAGTTTTTATCTATATTTAAAATATTTTATTAGATTTAACTTCAATTTTTGAGATGTACCCGAATACAAATTTTAACTTAAATATATATATGTACGTATGTTATATTTGAAAGTGTAAAGTATTTTTTATCTATATTTAAAATATTTTATTAGATTTAATTTTCATTTTAGAGATATATCCAAATAAAAATTTTAATATATATATATAAATGTTGAATGGGCAGAAAAAACATTAAAAAAAACTGCAATATAAAAAAATATTATATAAATTTTAACTTTTAAATATATATATATATATATATATGAATACTTTTGAAAGAGTAAAGTTTTAATATATTACATAGATATATACGCTACGCTAGGAGCATAAAGTTAATTGAGTCATTGACAAATGCCTGCTTTTTACATGTACAACTTGCCTATCTTTCTTTTAATTGGTACTTGCACCTAAATTTTAACAAAATACTTCATATTCACCATTATTCAGCAATAAGCTTCTACTTCTAAATCTGTCTTCCAAATGATACCAAGCATCCATTACTGAAAACTATTTCTTATTTTATTATCTTATAATTATAGCATATATTTTTCTTTTTTAGAAAAAAAAAATGTCTCTTAATAATATCATAAACATTAAACTAAAGTTTTACACGATAAAGTATCACAGTATAAGACCATATGAAATAACAACATGACATACTAAAACTAAACTCACAATACTCGAATTCGTAAATGTGACGGTCAGTTTCATTATGCTAAGCTACCATTTCCGATGATAATTATATAGCATATAATCATTAATACAGAAACAAAGAGAAGTGAAAAAAAAATTGAAAAAGGAGAGGAAAACAGAGTGTTATTTCATTTCATACATAAAAAAGGAGCATATAGTAAAATGAATGGAAAAAGCATACATATAAAGATTTAGTCTTCTTCATCGACATCCGTGACAAATTTACCAGTCCCAGGATTCAAAGCAGCAATGAAGAAGAAGATAACATTGAAGAGCACAAGGGGTTCGATTTCGTTAATGGGGACACCGGTCTCGACGTTCAACTGAGCGAGAGCTCCTTTGCCGGTGATAATTTCACCGATGAGAGAGAAAGCGAATCCCAACTGAGCCAATCGACCAACGAAGAGCTCGTTGGACTTGGTGAATCCAAACAGAGGGCCTCCTTCTTTGAGACCCAAAGCTGCTCTGAAACCTTTCCCTGGAGGGATGACAGCTCCTTCAATTCCAGCCGGTGGATCGTCCACGAACTTACCACGATCTCCGAGAGCTCCGATGGCTCCCAGAAGTGTGAAAAGGATGAAGAAAAGCAGAAGTGGTTCGGCTTCGTAGATTGGAACTCCTGTTTCTAAATTCAATTGTGCTAGAATTCCTTTCCCTGTTATTGCTTCTCCCAGTATTGATGCCTGCACAGCTTATATAAGTTTCTTTTTCACTTTTTTTTTTTATCCCATTCAAATTTCAAATCAATCTATTATTAAGTAGCAATTTAGTACTAATGTTCTTATAGGAATAGTACTAATGTTCTTATAAAGAAGGTGAAAAGAAGAAAAAAAAATTATATGGAATCACAACCTAATTTATTCTTATAATTTGAAATTTAATTTTATATTTTACCGCTATCAAATTTCACTTACAACGTTTATAATGCACTTTTTAAAAGTTTTATATTTTATATTTTAAAAAGTTATATTTTTTTTTACTTTAATATATTTTTTAAATTTAAAAAATTAAAATAAAGAGTAAAATTTGGCTCTTTAAATATAAAGAATCAAACATATTCTCTAAAAATTTTATTTATTATTTTATAATTTTCTATGTAAATTTATAATTTAATATATTAATTCTAATTTTATATTTCAATTTTTTNTATTACGTTTACTTTTTATGAATCTAACTAGAATTTATTATCAACTATTAAATTCATGCCATACTATTTTGGTAAACAAATTTGATAAAAAAATTTAATGCCTCCAACATTAACTGAATAAAATAATATATATATATTTAGTAAACATTAATAAAATTTAATTATGAATAAATTAATTTTTAAACAAATAAATATAATTAAAAATAAATAAATCAAATAATAATATATTTACATTTTATAAAAATATTAACAGACTTATTTAATATTATTTTATTTTTAATAAATAATAATATGAACTGCAATATTGCCTTTAAGAAAGCCTATATTTGCACGCCGTTTGCAACTTGGCAGGTTTTTAAATTTGTGCCCAATAAATTATTAAAAAATAAAAAATAAATGTTTTTTGCCGTCAATTTTTATTTATTTATTTATTTTTAATAATATTTTTTTCCGAAGTTAGCAGGAAGTCATCAAAGTCACGATCATTTGCAGTCCCTAGGTTCTCAGCTCAGCAAAGGCCATAGATCGGTTGGAAAACAAAACGAAACACCGGCCCTCGATAATAATTTTATATAAAAGCCTTTTGCAGAATTTTATTTTAATCTTGACTTGCTTTTACAAATAATTTACAGAAATTCATTCATGAATAATTTTTTTTTTTTTTCAATTGACAAATCGGTACTGAAATATTATATATATTTTTTAATCTGATTAGAATTGGATGGACCTACTAAATTGTAAAATTTTCCAAAAGCAAATATATTATAGCTACAAAATTCGTTGTTTAAGAGATAATAATGCGCAGCTATCCATTCTAATTTGTGTTAGTCCTTCTTGAATACTTTACTTTGTTTCATTTATAGTATTGTTTTTGTGTTCCGATGTTACAAAAATGTTCATTTGTTTGGACTATATTTTGTACTTTTCAAAAATAATATTTTAATTTATTAAAATATTATTTTTGGAAGTGGGTAAAATGTAATTGTCCTACATTGCTTGGAAATTATAATGTATTGGATTTGTATAAGTATAAATAGGTGGCTTGGAAATTAAAATTTACAAAAGTCTCACATCGGAAAAGCAACAAGCATCTTTGGAAGCTCCATCTTTATAAATAAAAGATTTACCAACCTTTGAAAGGATTCATGCTGTTGTGACGATTTTTCGGAAGCTGTCCCCACGTTCTTGAAGCTATGACCAAGTCTTGTGAAATAAATAAAAACGGGTCAAAGGGGCACCGGTGTGGTGACCAGCGTTTCCCCTCCGATACTTAAGTCAGTCATTGAACTTATAAAGAAATCAATAATATTAAAAATAGCATGGAAGAATAAAGAAAAATAAAGTTGAGAAAATCGGTCAAGAGGAAGTGTTTTGGGCCCCGGTGGTACTATTTGGCCGAATTTGTGAACAGTGTCGCCTCGGAGAAGACAAAAAGTTTCAGTGAGAGAGATCCAAGAATGGTGGCTCTTAGGTTTTCCCCAAGTCAAAAAGTCCTCTCTTTCCTTGTCTTTTTCCTTTTTATCCCCATTTTCTATGACCAAGATTCAAACCTTAAAAAATCCCCCTTAGATGGGTGGCACCTACTCTATTCCCATTATCCTTGGGCTTAGGGTTTTGTTTGTAATGGATGTCTAGCCCACCACAATAATTGAGTATTTATTTATTGCCCGAATAGTAGGGTATTAAGCCCGTTGGCCAAAAATACCTACAACACTTGCATCAATATACAACTACAACATAAACTACTTAGTTTATTCTTGTTATAATTTACTTCGAGTAGTCAAGTGTTATTAGTTGTTCTTAGTTTAAAATTTTATTTAAAAGTCATTTGATCTCGAAGGCATTTGTAACCTTTAATTATTTTGTTTTCCATAATTAATACAATCGTTTGATTAAGTTTGATTCAATTGGCGCATATTTTCTTTTCTTTGAACTGTTATAGGTTTGAAGTGGCACACTCGCACACTAGAAAAATATTGATTGTTGTGTTTTACACCAACATCTAGGGGTGGGCAAAAACCGAACCAAACTGTGAAACCGAACCAAACAGTTGCTTTTGGTTCGGTTTATAGAACAAAACGGTTTAAGTTGGTTTAGTATATAACCAAACTGCAACTAACGGTTTGGTTTATGGTTTGGATGGTTTTTAGACCAAACTAACCCAAACTGCAATTGAATATATAATATATTTATAATATTTTTTTATATTAATATATATATTTAATATTTTTTATTATTAATTTAATAGATATTACTGATAGTTTTACTTTTAATTTTAATATATTTTTTTATTTGATTTTTTTTATCAATGTTTGAATTGTGAAATGTAATACTTTGTTTGGGATGTTTAGAATATTTGATATACTTTATGTTTTTCTTTTTATGTTTGGGATGTTTACAATTTTCATTTTGAATTGTAATATTTTGTTTGGAATGTTTGATGAATTTTATATTTTTCTTCTTATATTTGGTATATTTACAATTTTTATTTTAGACTATAAAATTAAATGTTGCAGTCCAAACTGCTAAACTAAACCGCACCAAACCGTTTGTGAACGGTTTGGTTTGAATGGTTCCAACGGTTTGGTTTGGTTTGTTATTAAGCTAAACCGCAAACTACTGTTTGGTCTAAATTTTTATAAAAAATCGAACCAAATCAGACTCTGCCCACCCCTACCAACATCATTTAAATTTTGTTCTGTTTTGTTACAATATCACTTATTTGTGTACCAATTGTAATGTTTTCAAACTTTTAATACAGATATATAATCCACGTTTTACTCATTCAACTCACATAAAAATATATCCATTCGTAAAATATATAGATACATAAAATTGGTAGAACAAAAGGGATATTTTGTAGCATTTCATATTATTTCAGGTATTGACTTAGTCAGCCTCTCAAAAATCAATAGGTTTCTGTATGAAACCCTTTAATTTTATATAATTTTTTTTTCTATATTATGTATTTTTTTTTTATAATGTGTAATATTTTTTTTTATAATATGTATTTTTTTTTATATCATATAATTTTTTTTTATAATGTATAATTTTTATTAATATCAAATAATTTTTTTTTATATTAAGTAACTTTTTTAAAGAGGTTTAAGTTAAACCTCTCAAACAGGGGTTTCACACCAAAATAATGGTACATACCAGCTGTCAATGGAATCATCTGTTAGTCAAATAAAACCTTGACACATTCAAACTATATTTTTTTAATCTTGACTTATTCAAACTTTTATTTTTATTAGTGTTTTAAGAATATTTTTTATTTATGTTTTTATTTATTTCTTCTAAAGACTGACAAACAGATGAGTGATGACCTTGTTATAATCAAGAAAAATAATGATTTTTTTCTCTCCTAATTATAGAATGGAAAACGAGGCAATCAATCATAGTATTGTTCCTGATTAAGTTTTATAATTTTCCAGTGATGGCGTATGAGTGGAATGAGTTTTTTTTTTTGCTGGTAAAATATGAGTAATGAGTTGAATCAGTCAGTTTGATGAACTATCAATCTATCCTCCAAAAATAAAAAAATAAAAAATTAATATATATATATATATATCCTCGCATTTTGATATGTAATGTATGATATTAACCTTCTAAGTTGTATTTTTTTTTGGTTAGTAAAAAAGCAGTTACTGTTGCAATATTAATATTATTCCTTTTTTTTAATCAAATTTTGATCTCATAATCAGTCTTTATTTAATTTGTTTATCTATTTTGGCCTGCAAAAGTGGCCAATAATCCCTCTCTTTTTAATTTATGCAATATTCTTAGTCTTTTTTTTCTTTATCAAACTTTGATCTCATAATCAGTCTTTATTTAATTTATTTGATCTATTTTGGCCTTCATAATCGACCAATTTTTCCTCTACTCTTTTTAATTTTTTTCTTTAATTTAATAATAGATAACTATGCACCCTTTAAAGTCTTTCTTTATTATTATTATTATTATTATTTTTGTTAGAGATTATAATATTATTCTATATTAAAAGGGAAGAGAATTTTTTTATTGCTTTATCTTTGTTAAATCATTTAGTAGGGGTGTGCAAAAAAACCGACTAACCGATTAAAACAACCGATCCAATCCAATCCAACCTGATCGGATCGGGTATTTTAGTGTAATTGGATTGGATCGGTTATGAAAAATTATAAACCGAAAGTCAGTTCGGTTTGGATCGGTTCGGGGTGTTAAAAACCGACCAAAACCGATCCAATCCAAACCGACCACTTCTTTTTTTTTATTTTTACAAAACATATGAAAATTAGTTTAATATTATTAGTATGTAGGCTTTGTTATATTAGCTTAAATTTAGAGTTGGATTATTCAATTAGTGTAGTAATTTTGTTTTAGTTTAATATGTTTATTTGTTATGTTATTTTTTTAACATTTATGTGTTAGGTTTTGAAAAAACATATAATTTTTTATAGATTACTTAGTGGGCACTTTATGTGTTAGGTTTTGAAAAAAACATAATTTTTTAAATAAAATTTAAGTACAACAAATTTTTGGTACAAAAAATAGCTTAAATGTCAAATATTCAAAGTAAAAAAAGCTCAAAAATTAAATTTTGAAAAGTCTAAAAAATTAAATAAAAATTTAAGCGAAACCGATCAACCAAACCTATCCAATCCAATTACTAATTGGATTGGATTGGATTGGATTTAATGTATAGATCGGATCGGATTGGAAAACAAAAAACCGATAACTAATTGGATCGGATTGGTTATTTTCAAAATAGGTCGGATCGTAACCGATGCACACCCCTATCATTTAGAATATACTTTGAAATTAAAATACAAATCTTTAACTGTGTAATATTAACCAAAAGAATAAACATACGAGGGTATAGTTAAGTGGTAATAGCCAGCTGAACTTTTACACCTGCAAACCTAGAGTTGAGTTTTGAATTTTGATAGTCGGCTCAAGTGCGGATTATAACAGTTAAAAGACTGTCAAATTGAAAATTCCATTCTAGTTGTTTTATACTCTAAACAAAAGTTTTAACACATATTTTTCTTTTATTTTTTCTGTTAAAAAAAATCGACACGTTTTCAAGCAAGAAAGCACATCTCAATGTTCAAGAAAACCTCAAATCTCCATTCTTTTTTTTTTTTTTTTTTTTTGAATACCTCAAATCTCCATTGAAGTTTCAGTCCCTCCTCCATAAATATATTTCGGAAGCTAGCCTTCCATACCCTTTTCCACTTTCAAAAAAACTAGGAATTTTCTACTTAAAAAAAAAAAAAAAAAAAAAAAAAGAAAAAACAATGGCGGAAAGTGTCGTTAGCTTTCTACTGGATAATTTGGCAAGGTATCTTACTCAAGAAGTAGATTTGCTACGTGGAGTTGAATCCGAAATGAAGATTATTCAAAAGGACCTAACCGTGATTAATGCTTTCCTCAAAAACTCCGAAGCAGAACAGAACGACAACGACGAGGTTCAAGAGGTCGTTGAACAAATCAGGGACGTTGGTCGTGAAGCCGAGGATGCTGTCGATGCTTGTATTGCTAACCTCATTATGCAAAGAAGAAGGAAATTGCTATCAACGCTATTGAACCGATTTACCCACGCAAACATGCTTCGTCATGCAATGGACAACATCAGAAATCTCCGGGAAACAATCGCTCAGATTTACGACAACAAAGACAGATACGGCATCCAACAAGTCCATCCTATCCCTGTCTTTTCAGACAAGGAAACAAGGCGGGAAAATGTCGAGGAAGATGATGATCATGTGGTGGGCTTGGACCAAGACGCGGCGACATTGGTAAAGTATCTCACAGACAGAGACTCCGAACGACACGTCGTTTCCATCTTGGGTATGGGGGGTTTGGGGAAGACTTCCAAGAAAGTGTACGACGATCCGAGAATCAAGAATCACTTCGATTGCCAAGCTTGGGGTCATGTATCTCAAGAATACAGGACCAAAGACTTTGTATTTGGTGTGTTGAAGTGTTTGATGCCAATTTCAGACCAAATGCGCAAAATGTCCCAAGACGAACTCAAACCAAATTGCATGCATTTCTTCGAGAAAAGAGGTATCTTGTTGTCGTGGATGATATATGGAACATAGATGTTTGGAACGAGGTAAGAGAAATTCTTCCTGATTCTTTCACTGGAAGTAGAATCGTAATCACTACTCGTGCACAAGATGTGGCTTTGCGTTCTAGCCAAACTCCTCCTTATTCTTTATCATTTCTTGATAACAAAACAAGTATGCAACTCTTTTGTAGCAAGGCATTTGGGAAAGAAAAATGTCCTTCCCATTTAGAAACTATGGCAATGAAACTTGTAGAGAGCTGCAAGGGATTACCAATTTATGTTGCTGTACTTGGAGGCATATTTGCGAATAAAAAAAAGGATTATGAAACATGGTCCAAATTCTTTGGCCATATCAATTTCAACTATTCTCAGCAGATGAGATATTTGGACATCTTAGCTCTGAGTTACAATCACTTGCCGCGGAGGTCAAAACCATGTTTTCTGTACTTGAGCATCTTCCCAGCAAACTATGAGATTCCGGCAAGACAATTAATCAAATTATGGATAGCTGAAGGATTTGTACAGAGAATTGATGAGAGAAAGGTGGAAGATGTTGCAGAAGAATACTTGGAGGAACTTATTCATCGAAGTTTGATCCAAGTAGCAAGTAGAAGAACCGATAGAGGTGTGAAGAAATGTCGTATCCATGATCTTATACGAGACCTTTCCATATTCGAGAGTGCTAGGGAGAGGTTTCTTGAAATCCATTCAGACGCTAATTACCTTTCATCGATAAGCAAAGCCAGGAGACTTTCAATACAAGGAAACATATCCTAGTACATCTCAACAGACCCTCGTGATCCATCTCGTGCTCGTTCTTTGCTTATGTTCGGAGAAGGAAACAAGTTTGACAAGAAGCATTGGAGATGGACTTGTAAAAACTTAAAGTTTTATACTCTAAACAAAATATCTGATCAATGGATCGGAGTTTCCTTGATTAAAGTTATTTTAGCTTGGGTTAGACCAAGTATCCAACTATGCACTTGGTTGGAACTTCCTCTGTTTTATATTTGATGTTATGGTAGTTACATATATTTGAGTATGATAATTTGCAAGAAAATAAAAACTATTGTACATTATATATTGTGTAATACACTATATAGTAATGTGCAGGAAAATATAAAACTTGTGTACATTGTATATTGTGTAATACACTATATTGTAATGTGCAGGAAAATAAAAACTTTTGTACATTGTATATTGTGTAATACACTATGTTGTAATGTGCATTGTTTTGTTTCAAGTAATTATTAGAGAAATTATAAATGATTTGCTTTACTCCATCAAATTATTGTATGCATAACCTTCTTTTTGCCTAAATTGTATGCATAACCTCATAACTTTCCAAACATCTAATAGAACGATCAATAAAGTTTGGATGACCAAAAGGATCTATCTATCTATCCGACATTAAGCTCAGACCTGATAGTCAGTAAAGGTCGGCCTTGACTGAAATTGAAGCCTAACAATATATAAGTAAGATCATAAATATCAGACCAAGAAGAGAAATAAACAAGCAGGTCCGAATAAACCCGAATGATAAAGCCGACGGATTGCTCCGACCACGAGACCAAAATTTGGTTTGGTATTCTTCTAGCTACTAAATTAATCAGTCTTAAGTGTTTGATAAACAAACATTTTAAAATTGCTGCAGGTTTTAAAATCTAACATTTAACAGTTCGGTAAATAATAGTGTTTGATTGTTGTCACTATAAAACTCTTATAACAATCATTAACCAGAAAAAAAAAAAACTCTTATAACAATCCAGAAATAAAGAATGCAGAAAAACCAACACACGATTTAACGAGGCAATTGCCTACGTTCCCGGGTTCCAGGGAAAGATCCAAACAGAAAATTAATCCCAGAGCCCCTGATACACCCAATCTATCGCACACCTCACAAGGAAGAAGAGAAAACATCCAGTAATTTTCCCTAACCCCAAACGCAATAGAACACAGAGAAAAACTCATTCCTCACAGCTCTGAATCTTGGATTTCTTAGACTCTATTTCTCTCTCTACGGCTTCGAATGAATCTGTTCTCTGAGAGGACGATGAGATATAGAGCTTGAGAGTCTAAGAAACCACAAAGGGCTTCTTCGCTTGAGATGGTTCACAGAAACGACAACGTCATGGTAGAAAACTGATAATCTTCTTGATTATACGGCACCGTTATATTAAACCGACTCATAATACCGATGCAAAACTTACCAGGCATATAAAACAGTGTCGTTTCGTATCATTTTTTTTTTTTTTTTTTATGAAATGTTTCATACCATTTGAATCATACAAATAAAAGCTTCATTATATTTCTCTCCTTTTTTTGTTTTTTTGCTGGGTCAATATTTCTCTCCTCTTAAATAAATACCTAACAGATATATAGAAAACATTAAGCTAGAGCCTAAAGGATTAAATTCTCACAATATATAATGACAAAAATAGACATTGATTATTATTATAAAAACGACATTGTGAACTATTGTTTTTATTACTGTATGTATTTGAAAATATTTATTTAACATAATAATGTTTTATTCACCACAACAATATATATAAAAAGGAAAAATATTTAATGTATCAACTATCAAAGCTCATTTATTAAAAATCTACAAATTGGAAAACCAATTATTAGCTTTATTAAGAAGGGTCAAAATTGATATTTTAGTATAGTCAATGTGATCTAAAATCAGAATATCACAAGTTAAAAAAAGACAAAAAAAAAAAATAAACATTAAGTTAGCTGTTGATTGCTTCTTATGAATTTCGAAGCTCCAAAAGCATTCCAAAATGGAGCCCAACTGTTGAAGGGTTTTAGTTAAATGGAATTTTTTACAAAACTCTTTTAGTTATAAGTTTTATTAAAAAAATATTATTTGTTATATATTATGAATAATATTATTTATTATAAATAAAATGGTATATGAATTAAATATTAATTATTATAAATAATATAATTTATTATAAAAAAATATTACTTGATATAAATAAATATTACTAATTATACAAAATATTACTTAAACAAAAAATTAATGGCATGGAAAATTTTCAGTATAGTTTAACCCTAGCTAAACCTTAACACGTTGCAACCAGAAAAGGATATCAGGTATTTTATAAATAGGGAATTAGCCCCATATATCCAAGTATATCGTAACCTGACATTTTTTCCAAGAAAACTTCCATAAAGTTTATTTATTTTTTTATTTTTTGGATTTGAGCATAGTGTTGGAAACCAAATACGCCCTGAAATACACAGTAACGCCAGAGACCAGAGAAATCCTCTTTAACCGCCTTTCTATTTCTTTTTCTTTTCCTTTTAAGAAATCCGTAATTCCTTCATTATCTCCTTCTTGTTCTTTGATCTCCATCTCTCTCTCTCTGTTTTTCCTTGTTGCTCTTCTCTTCTAACTGAAACAGAGAAAGACATGAAAGACATTCTCTTTCTTTCGTAGAATTATGGCATTGGCCAAATCCTCAACACCGCAGAAGAAGCACCAGAGAAACCTTCCCCCAAAGAGAGGCCAGATCAAAGATGAAGTTTTTGGGACTTGATCAAGACCTTGGTCTCGAAACAGAAAGATTTTTTACGAAGATGCTCGAGGAGCTGCATTTCGGGGTTAAATGTGAGCTCCTTATCGAATCTATGCTACTTTAAAATATGATATTATATATGAGTAATACTTGTAATGGTCAACAAGTAAGTTATATGCTCTGTTTTATGTTTTCCTCTGTTTTATTGTCTTTGATGTTTCTGGTTTTCAAATGTATTTTGACTTTGCTGTAAGTTGTAATTCGCACGAAAATAAGGACTTTATTTGTAATCCATTATATATGTTGTAATGTAATTCGTCTATTTTAAGTGATGATTAAGGTTATGATTTATCAACATAGTTTTTTTTTTTTTTTTTTTTTTTTTTTTTTTTTTTTTTTTAAAAAAAAACTATCAACATTTTAATTTTTAGAAGACTCTATTTATTTAATTTTTCTAATAATGTGACCCTTTAAAATACTCTTCAAATTGTTGCATATCTGATGGGATAGGGAACTTTATGACTGTTCTGTTACTTTGGTTTAAGAAAGCATAATAATGTACATCAAATTAGCAATTATAGAGAAAACTTTTTTATGGGTGATAATGCCGTATCTGCTTAGGGTCAAGCTGTGTTTCATGCAATTCTGATGGCTCGTCGTCGTCGCATGGGTTTTGACAAATTTCATGTTGAAATCGATTGAGCTGGGCTATTTAGGGGAATTATTTCTGGCCGGCATGATTCTGCTTAGTTTGTTAGCGCTTTGGTCCACGATATTTGTAGTTTACGTGAGTCTTTTCGTTCATGTGTCTTCCTTTTAGTGCCTAAAAATATTAATCAGACAGCTGATTGGATTGCCAAAAAAAATGTCTAAATGGATCCTTACCACTATATTGGACTCCCGAAAACCAGCTCAAGGCCTTGAGGTGGTGTCTATATTTGTTCCTTGATTCTTCTTTTTAATAAAATTTTCTCTTGCCCCAAAAAACAAAATTATAAATTATACTCATTTTGGAACTAAGTTAAAAGATTGAAAATAATTAATGTGTTGTGGGTATTTTTGCCAGGCCAAATACTTAATGATTGATGATAGTAAAATAAATGCCCAACAATGTGGTGGTCCGCATAAGTCCAAAAATATCCAAAGCCTATAAATTTGAGAAGGGATACTTGCCTCCCATCTAAGATATAGGATTTTTAATGAGTTAATCCGAGCCCTCCATGTGTAGGTTATAGGTAAAAAATAAAGCAAAAAGGGAAGAGTTTTTGGAGACAAGCCGCACGCAGCCCGAGAGCCACCAACCCCAATCACCTTCACCATATTTTCTCTCATTTTCTCCAAAATTCGGCCAACCTTGGTTTTTGTGATTTTTGAGACCACCAAATCTTTGATTTTGACATAAAAAGATGATTTTTGGCTCCTTCTTGACCTATGATTCAAAAACCAAAAAAGAGAAAAACACTATTCATGACCTCCCTCACCTCACCTAAACCGGACAGCCCTCCCATTCTAGATTTTTCGAGTCCATTTTTCCATTTTCTTCCCCTTTTCTCCAACTTTCCTCCCTCCTCTTTCTATGCCATTTTTTTAGTTATTATCCTCTTGGACTAAGAATCATGACTGACTTAACCATCGGAGGAGAAACGCCGGCCACCACACCGGCGTCCCTCTAACCGATTTTGCTCCGTTTTTGCAGAAACTTGAAAATCCGATCCGAGACGAAAAATCGCCACAACATAATGCACTACATGAGGAGAGATATAAAAAACATCATATATGAAGCCATTTTGGCCCAGTTGACATGTTGGACTAGATCGTTTAATTTCAAACAAGTTGTTTGGTCTTATGCCGAGCCTTTATTAAAAGAAAAGTAGTGCGAGCTGGGGGCACTAAATTGTTGATAAAATATATTTACTAAATGATAATAAATTAGTAATTAAAATATTTATATAAGATATATGGAGTAATAAACTCTTAAATGAAATATAACAACAAAGATCAAGTAAAAAATATGTTTTTTTTTGCATTTATATTTCTTTATATTTAGAGTTCTTTACAGACTTAGCATTTATGTTTATTTTTTGGCAGTATTGGTCCCATATGTTGACAAAATTAGCATTTACTACTCATTTTCATGATTCCGTTTGTATTCTGTTAGTTTACTCTATGTGCAGATAAAATATCAGGGGAAAACATGTTATTTTGAAAATTCTCATTCTTTTTTTTCCCTCTTATGCCCTTTGCATATAGAAAAAAATCGCCGGTTCAACCCTCGATTTAGTATAACAAATGCCAAACATCTTATCTATTTCTCAGTCGGAAATTTTAGTAATTCTCCAAATGAGCAGTCTTCTTCTTCTCAGCACCTACACTTTCACTTTCCGTCTTCCCAACATTCATTTTTCATCTCCCAAGCTCCACAACGACGATGTTCTGATCATCCACGCCGCAACATTCTATCATATGATTTTTTCCTATATGCAGAGGGCGGGGGAGAGAAGAAAAGAGAATGAAAGTTTTCAAAAAGGCATGTTTGCCCTGGCATGTGACATGCACATGAAGTAAACTAACAAAATACAAACGAAACTATGAAAATGACTAGTAAATGCTAATTTTGTCAACATATAAGACCAATAATGCCAAAAAATAAACATAAAAGCTAAATCTGTAAATAACTTTAAATATAAAAGACTATAGGTCTAAAAAAAATCTAAAAAATAACAGTCAATTAAAAACTGTCAAACTTAGGATTGAAACAAAACATATTCCACTTGTTAAATGGAAGAGAGGATTGGTTGGATTTTTCTAGTGAGATGTGCAAACTATAAGCAATAACCATATCGAAGTATTTTATATACATGAACAAAAAGATAACAAAAAAGAAACAAAAACTCTAGGCCTCAAATTCTGGCTTCATGGCTTAAATTTTTTTCTGAATAAATAATTAATGACAATTAAGTTTCTTCAATATTTTAGTTACTAATGGTATTTGAAAAATTGACATTAAAGGTTTTAAAATATCATATGGAGGCAAAAAAAAAACAAAAAACAAAGAAAAAAAGACCCAATTTGGTGGGGATTTCAATGTCATAAAAACATAGTAAAATCTATTGTTTAAATTAAAGACTTGAAGGACACTTGGCGCTCATTCAATGAAGGCAATCATCCCGTTTAATCTGATAAGTATTTTCAATTTCAAGTGGAAAAACAAAATCCCAAAACTCCCGAAGTAAGCAATCTGATCCATTTTCTTAAATGCACATAGAATTACAAACCTTGAGACACAGAGGAAGACAATATAGAAAGCCATAAAAGAAAATGGGAGACGATCTTATAATTTTCGTGTTAGAGAACTTGATAAATGTAGTGAAGGAAGAAGCAAGTTTGCTTGGTGGAGTGAAAGATCAAGTGACGTCGCTTCAGAACCATCTCCGTATGATAAATGCTTTCCTCCAAAACTCCGACAATGAACGGGACGAGAACGACGTCGTGAATGAAGTTTTCATCGACCTACTGAGAGATGTTGCTCTTGAAGCCGAAGATGTCATAAACAAATACATCTTCCATGTCATAATGCAAAAAAGGAGGAACGAGGTCAAAAAATCAGTCCATTTTCGAGATCTTCATGATGTTGCAAATACAATAACATCCATCGACAACAAGATCGAACAAATTCACAAGCACAGAGAAACTTACATCACCAGAGTAGCTTTACAAGCAGATATTGATTGTGATCAAGCTGCTGAGAGATATTCACTTGACAGAAGCAAATCAAAAGTTGAGAGAGATGATTCAGTGGGATTTTCCCACCATGCAAACACTTTGATAGACCAGCTTCTCGATGAAAACAATCTGCAGCGAGATGTGGTTTCGATCATCGGTATGGGGGGTTTAGGGAAGACTAAGCTTGCTAGAAAAATCTATGACATCGTTGGAGTTGATGATGGTTGCTTTGAATGCTGTGCTTGGGTTTATGGATGTCGGGGATTCAAAAACCGAGATTGGTTGCTCGGTGTATTGAATTGTATTGTATCGCAGCACATGAGAAAAGAAATGGTAGACAAGTCCGCTGACGAATTGAAAGCAATTTTGCTTGGTCGTTTGCAAGGAAAAAAGTATTTGGTGGTCTTGGACGGCATGTGGAAAACAGGGGTGTGGAACATAATCAAAACAGCTTTTCCTGACGATTCAAATGGAAGCAGAGTAGTAATCACGTGCCGTGAAAAGGTAGTATCCACGGAGGATAGTAGAATCCCTCCTTACTTTCTGCCATTTCTAGACAAAGATGAAAGCTGGGAGCTCCTATGCAATAAAGTATTTCAAGAAGAACAATGCCCTGATGATCTCAAAACCACTGGGAAGCAACTCGCACAGAGTTGTAAAGGATTACCACTTTCAATTGTTGTGCTGGCAGATCTTCTAAAGCACATTGAGCTCTCCCATTGGACTTGGACTAATTACATAGATGTTATGGAAGAGAGCTACAAACACTTGCCTAAGCACTTGAAATCTTGCTTTCTGTATCTTGGTTTGCTCCCGGAAGACTTTGAAATCCCTGCAAGGCAGATAATGGAGGTTTGGTCGGCTGAGGGATTCATACAAGCAAATGACACAAGGGAGACTATTAATGTCGCAGAAGACTACTTGATGGATCTTGTTAATCGAAGCTTGGTCCAAGTGACAAGTCGAAGAACCGATGGTGGTGTGAAGACATTTCGTATCCATGAAATGCTACGAGAGCTTTCGAAATTCGAGAGTGCAAGGGAGAAGTTTCTTGAGGTACACTCAAATGCTAGAGTACCTAGTATTAATTCGTCTGCGAGTTGCAAAGCTCGAAGACTATCCATACAAGGTAACACCTCTCTTTACTTTGCTAATTCAGACCCTGATTGTGATCCATCATCATCTGCTCGTTCTTTGCTTCTTTTTAGTGAAAGAATTGTGTTCGAGACGAAACATTGGCAAAGGATTTTCAAAAGCTTTATTTACATTCGGTTATTGTATCTTTGGGAGGTTCATATGAATTCCATTCCCAAAGAAATAGATAATCTCATCTCTCTAAGATACATTAGCATTTGGAGTGATGGATTGCTAATAATTCCATCGATTCCAGCTTCAATTTGCAATCTTGGGTACTTGGAGACAATTGATATAAGTGCTGATGTAAAAGAGTGTTTGCCAAAACATATATGGAGAATGAAACAATTAAGACATTTGAGAGTGTCCAAACGTTTGAGGCTGCCTGAACCTTCAAGAATATCAAGAGGTCGACATGACAATTTACCAAACCTCCGAATCCTTTCCGGTCTAGTTGTTGATAAGAAAACAAAGTTTCTAATGGCTCAGCACAAATTCCCAAATGTAAAGAAACTTCATTTAGTGTATGATATAAAGATGAACATGAATGAAGCTGAAGTGGCACAAGTACTGGACAGCCTTCACCATTTAAGACAGCTCAAAAGCTTGAAAATTATTGATTTTGCCAAATTCGAAGCCCGTCCGAATTTGTTACCCTCGACACTTGACAAGATAACGTTTGTAAATTCGTATGTGGATTCGGAGCATTTGGAAATTCTTGGAGCACTTTCGAACCTTCGGATACTAAAGATAAGAAAAACATATGGATCAAATGTGCGTAGCATTCTGAGATGCAGCAATGGTGAGTTTCCTATTCTCGAAGTGTTTGAAATGATGGGACTGAGTGTTGAAACATGGGAATTGGAAAAGGGTGCAATGCCAAATCTTCAAAGGTTGGTAATCAAGGAATGCTATGATCTTAGAGATCTGCCAGATCAAGTTTACAGCTTGACTAAACTGCGAGCGATAGAGGTTTCGAGGATGTCAGGATATTTCACCAGGAGACTAATGGGACTGAATAAGAAAAATGTTGTGTTTAATTAAGCTCGTGGTTTATTCTAATCCATGAGATCATTTGGCTATGGAGTTTATATGGCCACAGGTATGCCATGAATCCTCTACTTCTTTTTCAATAATTTGTTTCTTTATCTCTTTCTGTTAATTTTTTTAGCTCTTCCTTTTTGTATCTTCAAAATATTGGATTAGGGTTTATCGTTATTTTCTTACTCAACTTTTACATTGTTTGATCACTTTGAAGTTGGATTAAAGGATCAATGCTTGTAAGATCTATACTTTTCTTGTTTTTTCTGTATGAAATTATTTCCTACAATATTTCAATGTTTGCTGCATATATATTTAACATTCACACTTTGCCGTGTATCGTTGGATTGTTTTGTCATCATTTTTGGGTGAAAATACGAAATATGCTTAAAAATATTAATATTGTACGGAAACAAAACTATTACCCCATAAATATATTATAATCTTTTTAATTAGAAAATTTTTTTATAAAAAAAAAAATTATAATGCCATTGTTGCAAACTTAAATTTGATACAAAAAATATATTTGCATTCTGTCTAAATGCACTTTAGTACTTTTTAAAATTAAAATTGTTTACATAGAAGTTTACAACTAATTTGTATAATTGATACTCTATAATTTGAAAAAAGTTACACATTTGTTCAATTGAGTTAAAATTGATAAATTCCATCGATTTAAAAGTAACGTACATAGCAAGTTACTCTCAAAATTGATTTTTTAATTTTTAATTTTACCAAAAACTAAAAAAAAAAATAGAAAAAAAAAACCATAAATAAATTTCAAATTTTCTATCATATTTTTTAATTTTTTTAGATTTTTGGTATAATAAAAAATAAAAAAATCAATTATGAAAGTCACTTATTATGTAAGTAACTCTAAGTTGATAAAATTTGTTAATTTTAATTATATTGGTTAAATATGCAAAAATTTTCAAATTAGAAGGTATCAATTGCACAAATTAATTGTAGAGACCTCTATGCGAACAAATTTAATTTTTAAAAGTACCAAAGTGTATTAAGATATTTGCATTAAAATTATACGATGATCACTAATTATAAACTGTAGTGCTACAAGCACTAAATTGTTTACTAAAAATATTTACCAAATACATGTGTCGAAATATTATTGGTTGACATTTTTTTATAGTCTAAATATAGATAAAAAAATATTTAATGGATTAGTTAGTAAAAAAAGATCAATTAAATATTCAATAATGCAAAAATGTTTACCAAAAATATTTACTAAATACGTGTTAATATATTATTAGTTGATATATCCATATAATCTAAATATAAATAAATAAATTTTAAAATGGATAAGTGAATTAAAAAAATAAACTAATTAAAAATTATCACATCATTTGGTAAATATTTTGAGAACTTTAGCATTATTGTTAAATATGTTAGGTCCAAGAGATTTGAAATTCCATCCTAAAAGGTCAACTTTGTTAGGATGAATAATTCATCTCTCTTATATAACCTTTTAAGTAACCCATGTTTAGCCAACGTGAGATTTTGTTCACACACCCTATTTTCATCATCAAGTTTTAACCTTTGATCTTGGGTTTACTTTTTACTATCGCGGTCTACTATAGGGCCCACCACCATTCAATTTACATTGGAGTTTATCTTGCATGTACACATAGTTTAGTCTGAGTTCTTTGATACCACTTATTAGGACCTAAGAGGTTTGAAATTCCATCTTAAAAGGTCAACCTTGTTAGGGGGAGAGTAATTCATCTTTTTTATATGCCTTTTATTAGGGGTGTTCATCGGTTCGAAACCAACATATTTTGGAAATAATCAATATAATCCAATTAGTAATTGTTTTTTTTTTCCAATCCGATCCGATCTATACATTAAATCCAATCCAATTAGTAATTGTATTGAATCGGTTCGGCTTCAACTTTTATTTAATTTTTTTAGACTTTTTAAAATTTAATTTTTGAGCTTTTTTTACTTTGAATATTTGACATTTGAGCTTTTTTTTTTACCAAAAATTTGTTGTAGTTAAATTTTGTTTAAAAAATTTTGTTTATTTTCAAAACCTAATACATAAAGTGCCCACTAAGTAATCTATAAAAAAATATTTTTTTTTCAAAACTTTAACACATAAATGATTAAAAAAATAATATGACAAATAAACATATTAAACTAAAACAAAACAAAACAAAATTATTACACTAATACAATAATCTAGTAATCCAACTTTAAATTTAAACTAATATAACAAAGTTTACGTACCAATAATATTAAACTAATTATTATATATTTCATGAAAAGAAAAAGTAGTCGGATTTGAATTTTCAAAACCAATTCAATCAAATTACCTTCTATAATATCATATTTAGCCCTTATGAAACTTTATTAACACACTTTAATAAAATATTAGCTTGATAAATAAATTTTATAAATATTTTAGTAAATAAAATATTATTGATTTTACAATTAATTTTAATAATCTTTTTTATTCTTATGATTACTAGAACCGGGACCTCATATGTGGAAAAGTATGGACTTGCCACTAGGTTGTCCGCACAGGAACTTACCTGTTTTTTGAGAAGTTAACTAATTCTATTAGTTCTATTACAATTTGAACTTCAAATAATTTTAAAATTTCAGTCCACATATTGATTTTTCAGAGAAGCTAATATAATATAAAAACCTAGTTTATATTAATATAATCCCTACTATACGACAATAATTAAATTATTAGTGTCCTATTAATTCATATTGATCTTCAAAATGCATCAATCCCGATTGATATACTCTGCGCAGCAAGGAATATGATGTATATATTGTTTTAAATCTGAATTCAAACCTTTCCACCGACTAAAAAAATTGAAAAGATCAATAATTGAGCATATGTACATAAAAACTTGTAAGAACTTGATTAATTTTCAGAATCTCTTCTAGACGGTTGAATTATACTGGTCTTAACATATAGGAGTACTACTCTTATAGATATTCTTTGCAAAATAACTAAATTCTGCCAAACACCAAAACATATATTTGGGACCATCATATAATCTTTGGAAATTAATTTTAATAGTATAATATGTGCCCAACACAAGAGTCCTTTTTTTTTTTTTGTTTTGTTTTAAAAAAATGATATCTCGAGATATATACCACGTCTAAATCTCATTCTTTTTAATCATTAAAAAAAAATGTACACTAAAAAAATTTAACACATGGCTATATGGATATTGATCCACTATATATATATATATCCTAATATTGTGTCCCATTATTAGTTGTTTAAAAATTCACAAAATAAAAAACAAAAACAAAAAAACGTCACATTTGCGGATATGAAGCATAGAATGACCGATCAAAACAGAGTTCCATCTGTAAATACAGGGATAGGTTTGTCTATATTAGATTTTTTTTTAATATAAAAGTCAATGTTATTATGCGCAACAAATGAAATACAGTATATGTATTCAAAAAAAGAAAACAAAAAAACAAATACTTTGTTAATTAATTCCTTCGTCAAGGTAATCGTCAAGCAAATACCAATTCACCTTTCACTTTCAGACGATCAAACTTAGGATCATATATCTAATAAAATCTTCCAATATTTATTATTAATTCATTGCGTATAAGCTTCATTTAGTATTTTTATACAGAAAGTTATTGTTTGCATTTGAAGCAATAATTTAGTATAGTCATATTAAATTAGAGCATCTCTAATAGTACTCTTTATTTTAAAAAGCATAATTTTTAAAATAAAAAGCATATTTAATAATTTTATAAAATAAAGAATATAATTTTTTATTCAACTCCAATGGTACTATTTATCACACTTTTTATTTTTCATTTTTCAATAAATAATCAATGCACAACATGAATATATAAAACATATAACCCACAAAGTAATTTTATAAAAAAGACGCATGTGCCGGTCCACTCGTTAAATACATCCTAAGCCTATGACCTTGCTGCGGGTATGTCTTTTTTTTTACCAAAAAAAAACAAAGTAATTTTATATGTATAAAAAAATATAAAATTACATATAATTATAGTTGTGCATTAAAAATTGCACAACAATAAATAAAATGCATTAAAAGTTATATATAGAGAGTGAATTTAGCTCTCCAAATGTAGAGAGCCAAGTCTCATTCTCTATTTTAACTTTTCATTTTAGAAAATTCATTGGAGTACTAAAATGTTTGATTACTCTTTAAAATAGAGAAATTAAAACTTTTAGAGAATGCATTAAAGATTATCTTATCCGTATCAATAAATTAACTATATTGTTTGATTATAAATGATTTGTTAGTACAAAAATCTTTCAATATTTATTATTAATTCATTGCGTATTAGTTTCATTTAGTATTCTTGCACGACCAAATTCTCACAAAGTTACTGTTTGTATTTGAAGCAACGTTTAGCATAGTCATATTAAATTATCCGCATCAATAAATTATGATTATGAATACTTTGTTAGTATAAAAATCATTTATCCATCGGTTTGGATATACTTAATAATAGTTTTTGAGTCCCCTTATGCATCCCTCGATGAAATTGAAGCTAAATATAGCTGTAGTGATCACTCTAACTAAGAAATAACGGCATTTTTGTTGCATTATTGTCATCAAGAAAGCCCTATATTTGCTCGCCATTTGCATCGTGTTCTGTGTGTTTTATTTTCAAAGTTAGCCAGTAAGACATGCAAAGTGATTTCTTGCCCCTCTGTTAAACAAGGGCCGTCTATCTTTTCGAAAAATTAAGAAGAAACAAAACAAAACAATGGCCTAACTTCCTTGCGAATCTTTCATTATATTAAGTACAATGAAAGTGCACGTGATTGCGACATTTGGTTTTCACCTTAGACTTGCCTTTAACAATGAAACACTAAATAATTAATTTGGAGATAATGTATTACAGATCATACTTTTTGTACCCAATTTTCAAAACAAACAAAAAATTAAAAAAGGTCTTCAGATTTCATTTTGGTTCAAAGTCACCATAGCTATTTTGTTCATTTTTTTGAAATTTTAAATTAAAATAGTCAATTGCAAGTTACCATTTTGCTTGTATTTTTTATTCAATTTCTCTTCGTCAATAAAATAAAATAAAATATGTATGAAAAAGAAAATTAAAATTACAAAGCATGTGATATTGTAACAAAAATAGATTTAGAGGAATGTTTTTTTTTTCTAGGTGATATATTTATAAATTAATTATGATCTATTAATAAAAAGCAATAAAAGAAGGCCATGAATCATTCAAACTTTAATAATAAAAACTTTATTTGTGTTCCAAATTAAGTTTACTGTAAGGACGGAGGGATAAACTATGGAATCTGGATCTTTATATGTTTTTATCCAAATTATACAAACTTATAATATATTTTATAAACAAGTTTCTGCAAAACAGTCTAGTGGTCATGTCTACATTCTTCTATATATAAAATTGCAATTATGAGTAACCCCAATGATAATAAATATATTAAAAAAAATCTAAAAATAAAATATTGACAAATTTAAAATTAGAATAATTATGTTTCGACAACTAAGTAGATGTTTTCTTTTAATATTTAAGGTAAAGAAATTTAAACATATTTTAAATGAGGAAAAAAGAAGAAGAAGACAAATATGAACAAAAATACAGTAAAATCAAGCTGTGGATCCCAATTCCATATGACCTTGTTACATACGGATCAGTAGAACAATGATAATTAAACAAATAAAAATATTTGCTAGATATTCTAAGCGAAAACAAATGTTTAGTAGATGTGACTTATGAGACGTACATCAGTCTGACAAGATGAATATATTGAAAATCTGTATTGCCGTATTTGCTGAATCAGCTGATTAGTATGAACTAAAATGCTACTTGATCTAATTAACAGAAAAAATTCTATTAAAATTCAATTTATTTTGAAAATAATTAATTTGATTTAATTAATGATTTATTTTTTTTTCAATCTGATCTGATCTGATCCGATTTATACATTAAACAAATTTAATAATTGGATTTGATCGGTTTAGTTATTCGGTTTGACTTCAATTTTTATTTAATTTTTTAAAATTTTTTAAAATTTAATTTTTAAGCTTTTTTTATTTTAAATATTTGACATTTGAGCTATTTTTTTTGCTAAAAGTTTGTTTTGCTTAAATTTTGTTTAAAAAAAATTTTTTTTTTTCAAAACCTAAAACATTATATATATATATATTTTTAAATCTAACACATAAATGATTAAAAAAATAACAAGATAAATAAGCATGTTAAACTAAAACAAAACAAAACAAAATTACTACACTAATATAATAATCCAGTAATCAAACTCCAAATTTAAGCTAATATAACAAAGCCTACATACCAATAATATTAAACATAATTGCCATATGTTTCGTAAAAAAAAATTAGTTTGTTCGGATTGGATCAGATTTGATCAATTTTTGACACTGCGAACCGAATTGAACTTCGGTTTTTTATTTTTCAAAACCGATCAAATCCAATTACACTAAAATAACCGATCCAAACATGTTTGATTGGATTAAATCGTTTGTTTTAATCGGTTAGTCAATTTTTTTGCACACCTTTGCTCAAAACATTTAACTACTCATACCGATGTTAAATTAAGAATACCAATTGGAGCAATTATAACTCCCCTGTTTTAAATTTTTTTTTCCCTTGAAATTTTAAAATAAACTAATTTAACTGCCATGAAAGTCACTGTGAATGTATATGGATAGTAATGGTTCTTCTTCATTAATTTAATTGTTTTTGCTAGAATATTTTGTATAAGAGTTGGTAATGAAAATGGAGTTAGTTAAATATATACATAAAGTTTTGAAAACTAAAATACAAATCAAATAATTTTCTTCTAAAGAATCAAAAAGACCCGGATTCACAGGGTTTTCACTGTTGCAAAGTCAATTAATTTACGTGTCATTTGCTCAATGTTTATTACATATGTAAGCAGTTGATCAAAAAAATCTCAAACCTCAATTGAAGTTTCAGTCTCTCATCGATAAGATTTCCCTCCATCTATTACTGCGAATCTCTCCCATCACAGAAAAAAATAAACAATAAAACAATAATCTACCAAAAATGGCTGACACCATAGTAAGTGTTCTACTGCATAACTTAGCTCACTATCTCACTCATGAGGCAGATTTGCTCCATGGTGTTGAAGACGCAGTGAAGACGCTTCAAGAAGAGTTCAGCATGATCGATGCTTTCCTTAAAAATTCCGAAGCTGGTCAAAATGAGAACTATGAAATTCAAGAAGCTGTGGACCAAATCAGAGAATTTGCTCAAGAAGCAGAGGATGCTCTTGATGCCTATATTGCTAGCCATATAGAGCAAAGAAGAACAAAATCTCTAACGAAGATGCTTCATGGTTTTATCCACGCAAAAACGCTTCGTGACACCGCAGGCAAGATAAGAAGCCTCCAGACGATTATCACTCAGATTTACGACAACAAAGACAGATATGGCATTCAACAACTCCAATCCAGTCCTGTTGATCGAACACCTGATCACAGAACGAGAAGGAGGTGGAAAATCAACGTAGAAGAAGATGAAGTTGTTGGATTTATCCACGATACCACAACTTTGGTGAAGCATCTAACCGAAGGAGATTCTGGACTCGGTGTCATTTCGATTGTCGGTATGGGTGGCTTGGGAAAGACTACTCTCGCTTCGAAAATCTACAACGACGTTCGTGTCAAGAATCATTTTCATTGCCAAGCTTGGGTTTATGTTTCTCAAGAATACAGAAGCAGGGACTTGTTGTTTGGCCTGTTAAGGTGTTTGATGTCCATATCCAAGGACATGTACAAAATGCCAGCGGATGAGCTGAAAATGAAATTGTGTTCGTTTCTTCGCGAAAAGAGGTATTTTATTGTTATGGACGATGTGTGGACAACCAATGTTTGGGACGAGGTGAGTCGATATTTTCCTAATTCTTACAATGGAAGTAGAATACTAATCACTAGCCGTGTAAAAGAGGTTGCTTTGTCTTCTAGCAGCCAAACACCTCCTTATTCTCTGACATTTCTTGACAGCAAAACAAGTTTGGAACTCTTTTCTAAGAAAGTATTTCAAGGGGAAAATTGTCCACCGCATTTAGAAACTCTTGCAATGAAACTTGTAGAAAGTTGTAAAGGATTACCACTTTCCATTGTTGTACTTGGAGGTCTTCTTGCAAATAAAGATAAGTCATATGAGACATGGTCTAAATTGATTGGCAATGTCAATTTCAATTATTCTCAGAAGACAAGGTACCTGGATATCTTGGCACTGAGTTACAACCACTTGCCAAGAAAGCTAAAATCATGTTTTCTGTATTTTAGTTTGTTCCCAACAGACTTTGAGATCCCAGTCCGAGAGCTAATCCAATTGTGGGTTGCAGAAGGGATTGTACAGGAAATTGATGATAGGAAGGTGGAAGATGTTGCAGAAGAATACTTGGAAGAACTTATCGATCGAAGTTTGATCCAAGTAGCGAGTAGAAGAACCGATGGAGGTGTGAAGACATGTTATGTCCATGATTTAGTTCGAGACCTTTCGATATTTGAGAGTGCTAGGGAGAAGTTTCTTGAGATCCATTCAGAAGCTAACCCTTCATCTATAAGCAAAGCAAGAAGACTTTCAATCCAAGGTAACACTTCGGGAAACATTTTCATTGACCCTAGTCATCCATCTCGTGCTCGTTCTTTGCTTCTTTTCGGCAAAGGAAATGACTTTGACAAGAAGAACTGGAAATGGATTTACAGAAACTTAAAGTTCATTCGGGTTTTGTACCTTGAAAAAGTGTTTGTAAAGTCAATTCCTAAGAATATAGGAAAGCTGATTTTTCTTAGGTACTTAAGGATATGGAGTGAAACACTCTTCAAAATTCAAGCAATTCCAGATTCAATATGCAATCTTCGGTACCTTGAAATAATGGACATAAACGGTCATGTAGAGGAGTGTTTTCCAATGGGAATTTGGAAGATGGAACAATTGAGATATCTAAAATTCTCCGGTGGAATTTGCTTACCTGAAACTCCAACATCGATGGAAGAGACTTTGATAAACCTCCAAGTCCTTTCTTATCTACTTGTTGATGTGAAAACTTCACATCTCATGGCTTTTTCTAGAGTTCCAAACATAAGGAAGCTCCATTTGAAGTACAATTTGTTAAAGCCAATGAATGAATTTGAAATGGCAGAACTATTGGGAAGCCTAGAGAATCTAAAACAGCTAAAAAAATTGAAACTTTTCGATATCCCAAAATTCGAGCCTCGTTCCAATTTGTTCCCTCCAACACTCATCAAAATAACCTTTTTGAGATCCTACTTGAACTCAACCCACTTCAGAATCCTTGGAAAACTTCCAAACCTTCAGTTCCTCAAGTTAAAAGGTAAGTTTTTAGGTTTCAGTATGCTTCACCCTCTATGTTGTGTTGCAGGGGAGTTTCCTAGTCTCCAAGTCTTCCAAATGATCGATTTTGAAATTGAAAGGTGGGAAATGGGGAGCGGTTCAATGCCAAAACTTGAGCGCTTGGTCATTTTTGAGTGCTATAAACTGAGAAAGTTGCCAGAAGTGCTCTGGTCCTTGCCTGCCTTGAGACTTGTGGAGGTGTCAAGGATGTCAGAAAGTTTTATGAAGATGATCAAGGAATTGAAAATGAAGGATGAATGTAAGCTCCTAATTGACTCTAACCCACAGAATATCTGATTAATATGAATCAGAATTTCCTGTTAAGTGTTATAGCTTGGATATATATATATATTTTTTTTTTTTTCTCTTTGATGTTGCTGCTTGTTTGAAGTTGTAATTCCCAATAACATAAGAACTTTGTACATTTTAAATTGTGTAATGCGCTATGTTTCTGTGTGCATTGTTTTGTTTCAAGTTATGCTTATAGAAATTAGACATGATTTGCTACAAGGATTCACATTAGGCTAAACAAGAGAGAACTGGTCTTTTAGTCCAATGACCAACCAAAGAATTACAGAGAGAGAGAGAGAGAGAATCCAAATGGTTTCACTGTAAAAATAGTAAACAAAGAGCCAGTCTCTCTAACATATCCAGGCGGAGTTGTCCAGACGACTTCTATTTTCTTCCGAATTAAGCAAATAAGGCCTACATCCAAAATGGAGAAAAGCAGGGCTTCAAGTGACGTGGCAAGTGATTATAGCTTAAGCATCGCGTTCTATCCTCTGTAAGGCATGAGCTGACATGGCCAATAAAATTGGACCACATCCGAGGTGACTCATCTTCATATGCCAAAATACCAATAATAGAAAGCGGCAATCCTTTACAACTTTCTGCAAGTTGCCTGCCTCCCTAGAATTTTCTGGATTGGAGGGCTAGAAATGGTAAGAAAAATGGATGAGTTCAGCTCTTTAAAATATCAACAAACAAATTTCTAACTTTGATTTCTAGGGGTAAAAAAAAAAAAACCTGTTAAACCTGGCTACTTGCAATGGAAGCAATAACCATGAAAGCTTGATAATGGAAAACCAAAGAGAAAGAGGGAAAGAAAATCAGTGTTTCATTAACTTCCAAAATGTTAATTAATTACAATGATTAACAACTTGCCTTATATAGCAATCATAGTTAACAAACTAACTAAAGCCGAGATAGTTAACAAACTAAACTAACTAAGCTAACAACCAGAACATGTGTCATTAACTAATACAACCTCTAGAAGATTCTAATATACACCAACAAAACTCAAGCGCAAGAATAAAAATAATTCTTGATACAAGTATCGTTAATTTAGAGTTTGAGTGAAACCCTAAACCAGAACGGCTTGTTTGTACTACATGGGGGACAAATGGTGAATTCTTCTAAAGATGTAATTTATCGTTCCCTTCTTGGAAATACCAAGAAGAATAGTGTCTCTCAGCTGCATTTTGTTGAACTGATTCGTCCAATCCAATCGATGGTTCTTTTTGCGAATGGGCTCAACCCATTCGGGACGATCTGGTCATTTTTATTGGACTGTCTTCATAGGATTGTTTTATAATCTCATCCTCTATTTTCTGGCTTATCTAGCATCCACGTTTAATTACCCTGGTCTTATATAATTTAGGGCACCTTTCGGTAATAGTTTTATGTTATTTTTTTTTTTAAAAAAAAAATTTCTTGAAATGCAATCATTAACATGTGTTCTAAGATTAACCAAAAAAAAGATGTGTATTAAGTCTCTCTAATATATTAAATATTTTATTGCTCTTGAGCTTGACTATTTTAACATTTAGCTGATTACATACACTTGGCTCTAGATAGCTAGGCAGAGTAAGCAAGAAGAAACATTATTTTCACCGGCATGGAAAAAAAAAAAAAAAAAAATTAACCAGGAAAGAAAATAATTACCATAGCCAAAAATAAATAAATAAATTACTCTGGTCTCATCGAATTAAGGACGTAAATCGCAACGCCCATTTTAAGCAATCACAAAACTTGCTAAATCGGTTGATGCATCTTTTACAAAAAACATACAGAACTTCTCCGTCTAAATTCAACTAGTCCAGCAAACAATTTCTTGGCAATTTAATGAAAGAACCATTGCCGGCCTATATCAGTAATTTCGTATATCTTATCTACTACTTAACCAAATGAAAGAAATCATTGCCGGCCTTTTACCACCAATCAATATCACTAATTTAATGTAATTTGATAAATTCGAAGAACATGCATTGCCTCATATTTAATCATAGATCAAAAGAGGCAACAAAAGTTCAAGACACTTTTTCTTGTTTATTCACAAATTTGAGTTTGTGAAATGAGTTTCTTGTAAAAGTAGGGGAAAAAGGTAGTAAATATCAGAAATGGTTGAAGCAACAGTCGGTTTTCTGGCTGTGAACCTGACAAGGCTGCTCAAACACGAGGTAAAGCTGCTTCGAGGTGTGGAGAAACAAGTGACGTCGCTTGAAAACGAGCTCAGAATGATCAATATTTTCCTCAAAAATTCCGAAAAAGAACGAAACAATAACGAGTTGCTGAAAGAGGTCGTCAACCAAATAAGGGATGCTGCTCATGATGCAGAAGATACCATAGACGTGTACATCGTTGAAGTCATAAAACAAAGGAGGAGAAACTTCATAGGGAAGCTATATAAAAGTTTTGACTACGCAAATATGCTTCGCCAAGTTGCAAGCGACATAACAAACATCAAAGACATGATCAGAGAAATCTACAGCAACAGAAACACATATGGAAATGAAGAAGAAGCTGAAGCCAGTGGAGTTGCAGAGCAGGCATATCAATCGCTTGAAAAACGCAGGAGAGATGTCGAGGAAGATGATGTCGTTGGATACATCGACGACACAGAAACATTGGTGAAGAAACTTATAGAAGGTACTTCACAGCTGGATGTGATTTCAATCATCGGAATGGGTGGCCTAGGCAAGACCACACTTGCCAAAAAGATCTATAACAGTAGCAGTGTCAAGAATCACTTTAGCTGTCGAGCATGGGTTTATGTATCTCAAGAATACAAAAGGAGAGAATTTTTCCTTGGCATACTAAAGTGTTTGATGCAAATACCAGAAGATATTCGTGAAATGGCAGATGAAGAACTGGAAATAACACTGCGTGAGAACTTGAGAGGACAGAGATACCTTTTAGTCATGGATGATTTCTGGAAAACTCAAGTATGGGATGAGGTAACCAAATATTTTCCTGATGAATCAAATGGAAGTAGAATTCTAATTGCCAGCCGAATAAAAGAAGTGGCTATGCATGCTAGCATTAACGATCCTCACTTTCTTCGGTTTCTCAATGAAAATGAAAGCTGGGAACTTTTCTGTAAGAAGGTGTTTCGAGGAGGAAGCTGCCCTTCTAATTTAGAAGAACTTGGGAAGCAAATTGTAAAATGCTGTAAAGGTTTGCCACTGTCTATTGTTGTGTTGGGAGGCTTTCTAGCTGACAATGAGAAGTTATATTTTACATGGTCAAAATGGACTCACCATGTCAGTTACTATCTTAGTCGGGATGAAACTCAATGCTTAGACATTCTAGCTCTAAGCTACAGCGACTTGCCACAATACTTGAGATCAGTCTTTTTGTACATCGGTTTGTTTCCAGAAGATTATGAGATCTCTGCAAGGCAACTAACCAAATTATGGTCGGCAGAGGGATTTATACAACAAACTGGCAATAGAGATGAGGATGATGTTGCAGAAGACTACTTGGAGAAGCTCATTGATCGGAGTTTAATCCAAGGTGCAAGCAGAAGATCAGATGGAGGTGTAAAGACTTGTCGTATCCATGATCTTTTACGGGATTTCTGCATAAAGGAAGGTATCCAACAGAAGTTTCTTGATGTTCATTCAAATCCTGATCGTTCATTAACCAACAAACCTCGAAGACTTTCCATCCTGTGTGAGACTTCTCAATGCATTTCCTCAAACCAATGCAATCCATCATGTGCTCGTTCATTGCTTCTGTTTAACAGCCAATGGTACTTTGACAGAAACCACTGGAGATGGATTTACAAAGGGTTCAAGTTGATTCGAGCTCTGTATCTTAAGAAATTGGTTTCTTCAATTCCAGACCAACTTGGAAAGTTGATCCATCTAAGGTACTTGATGATAGACGGAGATAAATATGATAGTCTAAATGCTATTCCAGCTTCCATATGCAAGCTTCCATTTCTACAAACAATTGACATACAATTCTGTGCCATCAACCGGCTGCCAAAAGAAATATGGAGGATGAAACAACTAAGACATCTGAAAATCTCCAAAGGAATACGTTTGCCTGTCACTTGGATAACAATGGCTGAAAGTACTCTGCGTAACCTCCAAGTCCTATCTACGCTAGTTGTTACTCCTCAAACTGTTCGTCTTGTGACTAAACACAGATTCCCAAATGTAAGGAAATTGCATTTGCTACATGCTGATAGTAGTCTGAGTGAAGATAAGCAGGAAGATTTATTGGTAAGCCTTGAGAATTTACGAAGCCTTGAAACTTTGAAAATTAGTGGATTCAAAATAGTGCGGCCACACTTTGATATGTTCCCATCAAGTCCTACCAAGATAACCATCGACCAGTGTTACTTGGGTAGAGAGCATTTGAGAATGCTAGGAAGACTTGCCAATCTTCGAGTCCTGAAGATAACAATGGCAGGCCAACTTTCCATCAGGTGCACTGCAGGTGAATTTCCTCAGCTGGAAGTGTTCCAAATGGTTCGTTTGGATATTCCAATGTGGATAATGGAAAGAGGTTCAATGCCAAATCTTCAGCGGTTGGTAATAAAGGGATGCAACGACTTGGGACGTCTGCCACAGGAACTCTGCTACATTACTACTCTGCGGCTCGTAGAGGTTTCACAGGTATCTGCAGAATTGATAAATAGTGTCAGGGAATTGAATCTGAACAGTGCATGTAAGCTCCTTATCACAACAACATGCAACTGAAATGTGTGCTGCCAAGGTGCTCTGCTCTCTTCATTTCTTTTCTTTGGTTTTCTTACTTCTTTCATTGGTATTGTCTGCTGTTGCTTTTCTTACTTTCTCAGTTTTGCTTTCTTCTTCTTCTTTTTCTTCTTTTAATTTTCTGTTTCTATGGAAATATAAATTTTGCTCTATGGATAAATATATTGCATGTCAATTCTTATGAATGTGATTGAGTTTCACAAAAGTAATTATATAAAAAAGATAAGCCACATATTAGCAGTTAAGAAAATACAATGCATTTTTGTACAGTCCCAAATCTCATTCTTCATTATTAATTTTTTACGTTGCAACTATTTTTGTAATATTAACCTTATGCATGCATTTTTCTTTTTGGGAAAAAAGGCTGAAAGTTGATTAAAACAACTAAAGTAAACGTACAAGGGATTAATAGCGATTAAAAATTTCTTTGCTATAACATTTTCAGTATAGAAATTGTGGCTACACATATATACTCTTGTTAGTATGCATTTTACAAATGAAAACAAATTACAACAATATTGCCCCACAAAGAGAAATTAAGAAAAGAGAATCTAACGCATAATTTTTTTTTTTCATTTTTTATTACTGATGATTAAAAAATATGTTTTTTTAATAGTAACAGTATGGGAGTATCCCAAGCAATAACGAAGCATACCAAAATTCGAACCTGACCTCTCAAACTTTTAGGTGTAAAAGTTAAGCCAACTTCCTACTGCTATGCTACCACTCTCAGTGTTGTAATTCATAAAAGATTGCAAGCGATTTTTGTTGTAATTCATGTAAGTTTTATCCATTTTTCCCTAAATTAGATGGTCTTGCTTCTCCTGTCTTTGGACTGAATGGACCTCTTCCACCAAATTGAGGACTTAAGACTCGTTTCGTACGTTGTATTGTATTAGATTGTATTGTGTTGTAATGTATTGTAATGTATTATATAATATATTTCATGTGTTTGGTGCAAAATTGTAATAAAATATATATACAATATGATGTTTGATATACTATAGTATTTTATTAAACTATTTTATTAAAATTTTAAAAAATTAATTTTTAACTTAAATTTTAATTTTTTAACTTTTATTAAAGCTTTTAAATTTTAATTTTTAACTTTTATAAAGCTTTTAATTTTTAACTTTTAATTTTATTAAAATTTTTAATTTTTAATATTTAAATTTTTAATACTTATCATTGGTGAATTTCAAAAATAAATTAATAGTAAATATAACTTAGATTGTGAGTTTCACTTTCGCTCTCTTATTTTTAAGCTTGGCTAGCAAAAATTACAAACAAAACAATAAAAATTACAAATATAATTTAAAATGACGATATAAAACAATATATGTTTTCAATACTAATAAATTTACCGTTTTGCTAGTAGAAAAAATAAAGCATAGAAAAAAATTAAAAAATTTGACAGTGGATATGCCCCAAGAAAAAAAAAATCTATATGTGCAAAAATATAAATGATAAGGTGTATTATTTAATACAAAAAAAAATTTGATATATTAGTATTACATCATATCTTATAGTAAAAAATGTAAAGTGCATTATATAATTTTATACAAAACTAACACCAAATACAATACTAACTAAAATTAATACATTATATCTAAATAATACATCTTTATACATGTCACCGAACCAACCAGGTCGCCTAATAGTTAGTTCACTTACACGGGGATTGTATACCTTATCTGAGAAACATTGTGCTTTGCACATTTGCGAATTCCTTGCATGGTGTGGCGGTGGAGGTTGTCAACTTGAGATTGCACATACGTCTGATCTCACAAGATCTATCACAAAGATATTTTACTTCCTTGTTGTTTATGCCAAAAGCCATTCACAAGATCTATCTGATGAAGGATCTCCCACAAATAATGGCCAAAGTTCACACCTTTACACTTGAGTCTCTCTCTCTCTCTCGGGCTCAAGCCCTAATTTTGTTTTGAGAAGAGGGATTTGAGCTCACAGACGCGAAGGGGGAGAATTCTAAATTGAAGCTGCTGCCTCTGCGTTTTGAACAGCCAGCAGTGTCGTTTAACTAGTCTTTCTATTTGGTTTTGTTGTTTTAATTAGAACGGTACCGTTTTCTTTAGTGGCAGGGTTATTCCTTTATTTTGCTTTATGTAATACACGTGTCTGTTGGAGAAGAGCTGGAGGAACAGTATTTAATTTCTCTTCATCCCCAAGCTTCGGCAGCATGTTAGAGACACCATTTTCACTGTTTTCTAAAGCTGGTTTGCTTCTGCATATCAATGAAATCTTGCATTAAGCTTTAAATTGAATCTATTCTTCTCTTTAGCTTATCCTGCCGGTTTCATTAATCTGGACTTCCTACGTCAGTTGGTATCAGAGCTTCGGAATGAGTGATTCTCGGATATCCAATTCCGACGAAGGTAGTAGCCGTGCTTCTGATGATTCTCAGGGCATGAAGGCCTTACGGGCATCCATCGTGGGGGTAGAACAGAAGCTCGATAATCTCGCTAATGAGATTAAACAACTTTGCACTATCCTCACTACTGGATCTGTGGAAATCTCAGGAAATACCAGGTCGCGAGTACAAGAAATCACTTGCTCACGCCAGATACCACCTCAGATTTTCCCCGAGCAACCCATCACCAACACACCGGCTCACCCTCCACCAGATTCCTTCCAGAATCACACACCCTTCCCCAATCGGCCTCACCCACCACATCCACATGTTTTTCGCCAGTCTCGGTTTCCTCGGCACACCTCCACTGTCTCTGATTCTGATGATGAAGCTGATTTTCTGGGAAATACAGCACCTGCCCGTCCCACTTATAGTGAACCATACAGGTATAACCACCATCCTTCTGAGTTCAAAATGAAAGTAGATATCATGTATTTTGATGGCCTGCTGGGCATAGAGGAGTTCATGGACTGGTTGACCTCTATTGAAACTTTCTTTGAATATATGAATATTCCTGAAGACAAACAGGTCAAATTAGTTGCTTATAAATTCAAAGGGGGTGCATCAGCTTGGTGGGAGCAATTAAATGGAAATAGGAGAAGAGAGGGTAAACATCCTATCCAATCCTGGCCTAAAATGAGAAAATTGCTCAGATCTAGATTTTTGCCAAATGACTACAGCAGGGTTTTGTTCCAGAAATACCATCAGTGCACTCAACAAAACAGAAGTTTAGATTCTTATACAGAGGAATTTTGCAGACTTAGTGCAAGGAACAACCTCAATGAGAGTGAGGACCACCTAGTTTCCCGATACATCACTGGACTGAACATTCCAATTCAAGAAAAACTTGAATTGAGTCCCGTTTGGACCCTGGATGACACTATCAACCTTGCTGTCAGGGTTGAAAAACAGCTACAAAGATCAGCATCTAAAGCCCAAGTTAAGTGGAAACCCTCTTCTGAATTCCAAGGTGACAAACCAAAGCCCTTTTCCCAGTTTTCTAAGCTACCAGACAGCCAGTCTAAACCAAACAGCAAACCCCCCTTTTCATACCTGAAACCCCCTAACCCTTATGCCAAACCACAACCATTCAAATGCTTTAGATGCAACCAGCCAGGTCACAAATCCAATGAGTGTCCACTAAGGAGACCTGTGAATCTCATAGAGAATCAAGCTGACACAGAGGGTGACATTGGAGAATATGAAGAGGTTGAAGAAGACAATGAGGGATTAGTGGAATTGGTTGATGAAGACCAAGGGGATCCTCTGTTATGTATTGTGCAGAAACTTTTACTGACTCCAAAACAAAACAGCTCTGGACAAAGACATGCTATTTTTCGAACTAAATGTACAATTAACAAAAAAGTTTGTGATGTGATTATAGATGCTGGCAGCAGTGAAAATATCGTATCTAAGGCCTTGGTGAAGACTCTTGGATTGACTACTTTGAAGCACCCTAATCCTTATTCTGTGGGCTGGATTAAGAAAGGCAGTGAAACTAAAGTTTTTGAACTTTGCAAGGTCCCTTTTAGCATTGGAAAATGGTACTTGGATGAGTTAACTTGTGATGTACTAGATATGGATGCATGTCACCTAATTCTTGGTCGACCATGGCAGTTTGACAACTCGGTGACTCATGATGGCAAAAATAATACATATGCCTTTGAGTGGAAAGGAAAGAAAATAATCCTTCTACCTAGCAAAACACCACTTGTTTTACCTCCACACAGCCCTAGCATACCCGGCAGCCCTACACCTTCTTTCAAAAAAACCTCACCACAACCCACTCTCACTTTTCAACCTACTCCCTTGCTGCTCACCATATCTGGACATAAATTTTTGAATGAAACAAAAGATTCCCAGCAACTTTTTGCTATAATTGCTACTACCCACACCAAAACCAGCACCCCGGATCCCCTACCTCTACCCCAACCCATACAGAAACTTCTCCACAAATTCAAATCCATAGCTCCCCTCAACCTTCCCGATCACCTACCTCCCCTCCGAGACATACAACATCAAATAGACCTCATTCCTGGTGCTTCTATTCCTAACCTACCCCATTACAGGATGAATCCTAAGGAAGCTCAAGTGTTACGGGATATTGTGGATGAATTACTACACAAACACCTTATCCGTGTGAGCCTCAGCCCGTGTGCCGTTCCAGCCTTATTAGTTCCTAAAAAAGATGGCAGTGCAAGGATGTGTGTTGATAGCAGGGCTATCAACAAGATCACAGTGAAATACAGCTTCCCAATCCCTCGGATTGAGGATATGCTTGACAAACTAGGGGGCTCTCAATATTTTTCCAAATTGGATTTAAGGAGCGGATACCAACAGATCCGAATCAGACCTGGAGATGAATGGAAGACTGCTTTTAAGACGCAGGAGGGACTCTACGAGTGGCAGGTGATGCCATTTGGACTTTGTAATGCTCCAAGCACATTCATGAGGTTCATGAATGAAATTTTGAAGCCTTACACCGGAAACTTTGTGGTAGTCTATTTTGACGACATTCTCATTTACAGCAAGACAGAAACTGCACATCTCAAGCATCTACAGCAGGTTTTTCAAACTCTGGAAAAAAATAAATTGTACTTAAACCTCAAGAAGTGTGAATTTTTGAGTGAGGAATTGTTGTTTTTGGGGTTTGTCATCAGTAAGGATGGAATTAAAACAGATCCACAAAAGGTTCAAGCAATACAAAATTGGAAAACTCCCTCTTCAATCACTGAAGTACGAAGTTTCCATGGTCTTGCCACTTTCTACAGGAGGTTTATCAAAGGCTTCAGCTCTATAGCCGGTCCTATCACTGATTGTTTGAAGAAAGGAAAATTTGAGTGGGGACCTAGACAAGATGACAGCTTTGCTACACTTAAACAGAAACTGACTGAGGCACCGGTTCTTGCTTTACCGGACTTTGACAAGGTTTTTGAACTCGAAACGGACGCTTCTAAAACAAGGATTGGAGCTGTTCTTACTCAAGAAGGGAAGCCTCTTGAATATTTCAGTGAGAAACTAAGTGCTGCACGGCAGAAGTGGACAACCTATGTTCAAGAATTGTATGCTCTTGTTCGGGCTTTTAAACATTGGGAACACTACCTAGTGGTGAAACAGTTTATTATTCATAGCGATCATAAGGCTCTACAGTATTTACAATCTCAAAAAAGAATTGATGCAATGCACGCAAGGTGGATCGAGACTATTCAGAAATTCCCCTATGTTTTTAAACATAAATCTGGTTCCCTAAACAAGATTGTTGATGCTCTTAGCCGAAAGGTAGCCTTAATCACAACTATGCAGACTCAAATGATCAGTTTTGACTCTATCAAGACACAATACCCTGATGATAAGGATTTTGGACCTATTTGGCACAAGTTACTGCTACATGAACCAGTGGGAACTTACCATCTACATGATGGTTTTCTGTTCAAAGGTCAACTTCTGTGCATACCTGACAGCTCACTCAGACTACAGATAATCCAGCATTTACATGCTAGTGGACTCTCTGCTCACACTGGCCGTGACAAGACAATTCTATTATTGGAGGAAAGATTTTTCTGGCCACATCTCAAGAGAGATGTGACACATTTTGTACAAAGGTGTGGCGTTTGTCAAAGTGCTAAGGGCTCCTCTCAAAATACATGACTCTATACTCCACTTCCTATCCCACAGACAATTTGGGAGGATCTCTCCATGGACTTTATCTTGGGACTACCTAAGACTCAAAGGGGTTTTGATTCAATTCTAGTGGTAGTAGACAGGTTTTCAAAAATGGCTCACTTCCTACCCTGCAAAAAGGCAATTGATGCTACATATGTGGCCTTACTGTTTTTTAGAGAAATTGTACGGCTCCATGGCATTCCCAATACCATTACCTCCGATCGCGATGTTAAGTTCATTGGGCATTTCTGGCGTACTTTATGGCACCGATTTGATACAACATTACAATTTTCTAGTGCTTACCACCCCCAAACTGATGAACAGACCGAAGTGATCAACAGGACTCTTGGAAACATGCTAAGGAGCCTAGCTGGGGATAAACCGAAACAATGGGATTCAACACTGGCGCAAGCTGAATTCGCTTACAACCGAATGACCAATCGGTCTACTGGTTTGTGTCCCTTCTCTATTGTATATACAAAAATCCCTAACAACATCACAGATTTAGCAGCTAGTCCTATTCGGGCTCACAAACCAGCCAGTGATTTGGCCACCCAAATCACTGAGATGCATCTCAAGGTTGCTGATCAACTTGCACTCTCTAACGAGAGATACAAGTCCTCTGCTGATCAACACCGAAGGTTCACAACCTTCAACGTTGGTGACCTTGTCATGGTTCATTTAAGAAAAGAAATGTTTCCAGTGGGGACTTACCACAAACTCCAAGCTTGGCGAATCGGTCCATGCCGTGCTGCTCAAAAATTTTCTGATAACGCCTATGCCATTGATCTACCGCCGGGTTTCCACATCTCTTCAACCTTCAATGTTCTTGATCTGTCTGCACATCACCCTCCAGCTGAAGCCCCAACATCGATTCACGATCTGCCCACATCTCCTCCGCCAACCGCAGCTCCAACTTCTTCTTCTCCACTTGTGGTCGAGTCTTCGACAAACCCGGAGTGAATGATGAAGGATCTCCCACAAATAATGACCAAAGTTCACACCTTTACACTTGAGTCTCTCTTTCTCGGGCTCAAGCCCTAATTTTATTTTGAGAAGAGGGATTTGAGCTCACAGACGCGAAGGGGGAGAATTCTAAATTGAAGCTGCTGCCTCTGCGTTTTGAACAGCCAGCAGTGTCGTTTAACTAGTCTTTCTATTTGGTTTTGTTGTTTTAATTAGAACGGTACCGTTTCCTTTAGTGGCAGGGTTATTCCTTTATTTTGCTTTATGTAATACACGTGTCTGCTGGAGAAGAGCTGGAGGAACAATATTTAATTTCTCTTCGTCCCCAACCTTCGGCAGCATGTTAGAGACACCATTTTCACTGTTTTCTAAAGCTGGTTTGCTTCTGCATATTAATGAAATCTTGCATTAAGTTTTAAATTGAATCTATTCTTCTCTTTAGCTTATCCTGGCGGTTTCATTAATCTGGACTTCCTACGTCAGTTTTTCTTTTGTGTAAAGGGGAATTACGAGGCACTGTAATTACCTCGGATACTTGTTGCTCGCGTTGTCGTTAAGTTTTCCTTGTGGAATAAGGTAATTTTCTTGTTCTTTTTACTCTACATGTTGATATAGCTTCACACTTTTCTTTTTAGAGAATTGTCATATTCATCTTGAGAATTTATTCATTTTGCAGTCCCCAAGTTCCATATTCTACCCTATTTACCTTCTAATTCTACTTGTATGGAGAGAAATAAGAGACGAAGCTCGCTGTGCAGAGAACTACAAAGAAATCTGGGCAGAATACCGTAGACTAGTCACATGGAGAATATTACCTTATGTTTATTAGCAAACCTAGCTTTACATTCATATAAAATAAAATAAAAACTTCTAAAAAACCTTACATTTTGCTAAATTATATAGCTACGAAAATTCTACAATGCAATTGAATTTCACTATGAAAGTTTGAAAAATGTTACTCTATTATGGACAAATATTACTTCGTTAATATTACAATGTTACTCTTTCATAACAGAGTAACATTTATCCATAATAAATTAACATTGTCATAATAGTGTAATATTTTTAATATGCTTCGTGGTAAAACTTCAAATGAAGATGTTGCACCGTAGCATTGCCTCGTCTACCGAGGCAATTCGTACGGTCGTGTTGTGCTATTCATGTATTTTGGATGCACATTTTGCAGGTCAGCCTACAGTACAACTTGTTATTTTGGTTGGACTGGTAGAACCATGCTTACATGTTGACAAGTGGCATCACAAAAGTAAAGTTACCTATGTAACCGGATATAACCGGTAGTAATATTACAATATTTTAGGATTACATTACTCCATTGATAGACAAAGTTACCTCACGTTTGAACAATGTTACCTCTTTTTGGTAATGCTACAATATTTCTAGACCAAATTACGTTATTTATGGATACATTACATGTTTTTTGAACAATATTACCACTTTTCGGTATTGTTACACCTTTTATGGATGATGCTACTTTATTTGCAGATTGTTTTACTTTTTTATGGACAATATTACATCGTTTTGGATAGCATGTTGCAAAGCACGTTACTTTGTTCATGGATTAGTGTTACCTTCTTTATGGACCATGTCACCTCACTTGTGGATCGTATTACATCATTTCGGTTATGTTACAATATTTCTGGACCAAATTACGCGATTTATAGACAAGTTACAGGTTCTTTGAACAATATTACCATCTTTCGGTATTGTTACACCGTTTATGGACAATGTTACTTTATTTGCAGATTATTTTACTTTGTTATGGACAATATTACTTTGTTTTGGATAGCATGTTGCAAAGCGCGTTACTTTGTTCATGGATCAGTGTTACTTTCTTTATGGACCATGTCACATCACATGTGGATCGTATTACATCATTTGGTCATATTACAATATTTTTGGACCAATTTACTTAATTTATGGATAAGTTACAGGTTCTTTGAACAATATTACCACATTTCGGTATTGTTACACCGTTTATGGATAACGTTACATACTTTGCAGATTACTTTACTTTGTTATGGACAATATTACTTTGTTTTGGATAGCATACTGCAAATCGCGTTACTTTGTTCATGGATTAGTGTTACCTTCTTTATGGACCATGTCACCTCACTTGTGGATCTTATTACATCATTTCGGTCATGTTACAATATTTCAGGACCAAATTACGTGATTTATGGAAATGTTACAGGTTCTTTGAACAATATTACAACCTTTCGGTATTGTTACACGGTTTATGGATGATGTTACTTTATTTTCAGATTAGTTTACTTTTTTATGGACAATATTACTTCGTTTTGGATATTACGAAATAATAATGGTGTTACCTGCTTTATGAATTAACCACATTGACAAATCATAAATTATCCACTTAGCAAACCCCAATATAAACTTACTCACAAGGTAATAATATGAGGAGCTCAAAAAATGCTTGCCAATATATAGATGTTACTCCATCTCTGTTTTAATTTTTTTTTTCCTGGGAATTTTTGGACCAAATTTTTTTAGTTTCATATTTCTAATTAATATGTTACTCCCTCTTTTTCTTTTGTTTTCGTTCTCCATACAAAATTATACTTTCCTTATTACAATTTTTTCTTATTGCATTGGACAATATTCATAGATCAATATAAACATCTTTGAATATTTTTACAGTCATAGTAAATTAGCAATATTCCTAAATAATTGAACTTTAAACGTTTTTCATATAAGTGATTTTTTTCTCTATGTAAATGTTTAGTCTAAAGTTAACACAAACCCATAAAAACCAATGATTTAGTATTACCATATTACAAAATATGTTATCTTTCATATAAATGGTTTATATTTTATTTTTAGGGTTTAGATGTTTAGTATAACATATCCCTGTGTTAGAAAATATTATTTAGTGTGAGTTATTGATTATATGTTTATGGTGTATAATTGTA